>PITA01003254.1:0-142937 GCA_004023965.1 Spilogale gracilis
AAAAAAAAAAAAAAAAAGAAGTAGACAGAAAATTTCAGTTAGTTACCACTCTGCGAATTCATTACTATCAGTGCTAATGATAGTAGGAAGTGACTGATTCTTGAGGCAGGGACAGGTTTTATACTTCTGAATTCCCCATAGTGCTAAGCACATATAAGTCCCTCTGGAATAATTTTTGACAAAGAAAAGTGTAATAAAACCTTTGCATGGAGGAGAAAGGACAGGAGTGTACAGGTATCTTAGACTTTGGCTTACAGGTGACTTAACTTCCATTTAGCTTCTATTATTACTTCCTGTTAGCAATTCCTACCTAGGTGTAGTCTCAGGAAAATCCCAGAATCCTTGTTTTCCCCACCTCTCTTTTTCTTCCCTTAATCTCCCTCTTATCAAGATAGTAGAGTGCCTTATCAGTGCTGGGAAGGTTACTCTTAAACACACACACACACCCCCAAGCACACACACACACACACACACACACACACACAAACAAATGAGAAAAAAACAACTGTCCTTGGAACTTGAGTGGTATATCCATGGAGTGTTTGAAGCCATTCAGAAGGGAGAACAACGGGATTGCCCTCCTACTGTCCATTTGTTGAGTGAACTAGACCCAGTGGAACAGGTGACAGTGGTATCCCCAGTCTTCTCCTGCTTTGGATGTTCACGTCAAGGTTAACTGGAGAAAAAGTGAAAGCAGCTGGCAGTGTTGCACCTGGGAGCGTCGCCGTAGCAGGAGACCAGCTGTGTCTGCTTACAGCCCCTGCTGTGGAAGCCAAAAGACAGATGACAGACAAAAGTATCACGCATACCAGCAAAGAGAGCCCCCCACAAATGCAAGGATATAACATAAACATAAACATAAACAATGCATGTTTATCTTCCAGACAGATCCCATTCTTCCTGACAAATCTGAACCCCAAATATTTTCGTTATGGATTACAAACTAGTGACAAGTCCTCTGGCTTTCTGCCCAGTTCCTAGGGTTCGTAGTTCTTTTAGCTAGCCTCTATGGCATACATCCTTTCTCTCTTTTTCCAGTTCCCCACCCTAACACTCTCCCTGCATGATCTTCCCCTCCCTTTTTAGGCTGCTCACGGAGCACACAACACCTCCACGTTATCACTGTTGAGATCTGAGCAGGCTAAGCTGTGCAGCCAAGAAGTCTGAGAACTCTCCCCATCAAAAGCTTGGTGGTCCCTCTGGCTTTTCAATTTCTGTAGACAAAGAGATTTGAGGTATCAATGGAGAAATCAATAGCCATTTCATTAATAGGGGCTGAGAAAGAAATCCAAGAGTCCTAGCAGCTGTAGGTTGCCAATGGTCACAGCAGATGAGGGGAACTGAGAATTCTGTTGGCTCATCAAGTTGCACTGAGGTGGTCACGGCATTTGAAAACTGTTGCAGTGCACTTGTGTTATAGATTTAGAAGGACAGGTAGAGAGGGCACTGGGGGGGCTCAGTCAGTTAAGCGTCTGCCTTCAGCTCAGGTATCGGTCTTGGCCTCCTGGGATCAAGCCCTGTGTCAGGCTCCTGGCTCAGGAGGCAGCCTGCTTCTCCCTCTCCCTCTGTGGTCTCTCTCTCTCTCCTTCTCTCCCTCTCTCAAGTAAATAAACCTTAAAAAAAAAAAAAAGTATAGGTAGAGGGGCAGAAGAGAGAGAGGGTAACTTTAAGAACATTCCTCATGAGCTGAATGTGTTCCAATATCCTCTGACTTACGTACCTGTGAAAAACCAGTCTGCTGGTAAAATCTCTCTCCATGTGGATCTTCCAAAAGCCTCTGCCAGCTGGGAAGTCATCCCTTCTACAGAAGACCCTGCTAAAAATTCAGATACATTACCCAAGATGAGCGAGCGAATCATTCAGCTGTATCACAAATGTGGTTAATGGATTAATTAGCTGTTTACCCAGCATGTGCCTTAAGGAAAAGGACGACAGGCTCTCCCCCCTCCCCTTCTGAGTAATTCTTTTCCCCCTAAGTATGAAATGAATTCACGTGTATTACAAAAAATAATTTCACAAAGTCAGTCAAATTCAAGGCACCGTAAAAAAATCAGCGAAAAATCCCTGACTCAAACTCTCCCAAATTACTACTGTCGGTATTTTGATGACTGGCTTCTCGATTTATGAGTATGTGTGTATGTGTTATGTGCACAGACATACACACATTTATTTTTCAAAGGTAAAATCACACTCTATATATAGTTTTATTGCCTGCTTTCCCCATGCTATTTATTACCCTTCTACAAAATCTTTTTAAAGCTCTTTTATAACTTTCCATCTGGGGCTATGCAAGAATTCATTCAGACAGTCCTCTGCGATTTGACATTTGTTCCTAATTTTTCCGTTATCATAAATAACCATGAGGTAAACATTTTTAATAGAAACTGTGGTGCATATGTTTGATGAGGGTGAACTCTTCGACAGTGCTGGGTCCCAGGCTATGTGTGTACTCTTTGAAGCCTCCGACACTTTTAATATGTGACTCTCTTTGGAAAAAGTTTAATTTCTATTCCTGCTAGACACATAGGAGTGCCTGCTTCCTACCACCCTTGTCAGCATGGGATATGATGAGCCTTCTTGCTTGTCAGGTTGGTTGAGGTAAAACAGAATCTTGTTTAATTTTTGTGTTTTACTCATTTTGGGATTCACCTGAGGAGAGCTGATGTCATCATTCTTATCAGCTCATTTCCCGTGATTAGCCTGGGCCAGCCATTCCTCTTGCTTATCTGTCTAGGCCTATGTGTCTGCCTGTCTTTCCTTTTGTTCCCATAACCTAGTCTTATTTCCACCCCCGTCCCAGTCCCAGGTCCCCACTTAAGTAACGATTCAAATGCAATTTAACATGCATTCTGTGTGTGCTCAATTTTAAATATTCATAAATGTTAGTAGGTAGGTATTTCATCATTCTTTTCCTTCTTTTTAATTTTAAAGACTTTATTTGTTTAGGGCACTTTTACATTCATAGTGAATTTAAAAAGGATGGCATAGGGAGTGTTGATTCCCTGGCCTCACACACACATGACCTCCCCCGTTATCAACCAGCCTCCGGGAGCTGGTATATTTGTTACCTCAGTGAATCCTTCTTTCCCCCTTTTTTTCTTTCAAAGCCCTATTTCTAAATACAGGTCACTGTGAGTACCTCTAACCGATTGCACGCAGTTGCTGCTCTCCTGTTTAACTTGTGTATCTCTGGCTATTTATGAGGCTAAAGATTTTTTTCATGTATTTGTATTTTCTCTGTTAGGAACTCTTTTGGGTGCATCTGGTTTTCTGAATGTATGGAGACCAGATATTCCCATTTAAGGACGTAAATTTCCATTGGCGTGGGGAGGCAGGTTGAAGATAGAGACCCAGTTTGGAGGGGACAGAAGATTGTATTCAAAGGATCAAAACTATGATTATTCCCATGAACTTCCTTTCCTTTTACATTTGTTTGGCATTTGTACTTCTTAGACAAGTAACCTTGGCCTCCCATGGGGCTGTGATGGGGGAAAGGACAGTAGCTGGCCAACTTCGGGGCTTCTCCTCAAACAGTCACCAAGCTATTTTTAGTCACTTTCCACAGTGCTTTTGTTGCTGTGTTGTAGAGGTTGCAAGGGAAGAGCTTTGAAGTCTGAGGCCTCTGGGAAAGGCTGGAGCCCTGTCTTGGAGCTGCTGGAATGATCTCTGAGGGCTCTCTTTACATCCTTTCTAAGGAATCTACCTTTCCCAGAGTCTTTTCTGTCCTTTCCTCTTCTGTCTCCTGCTGCACTTTAATTTGCTATCTTTATAATTGCATAATTGCATCATTTTTGACACCATTTCAGGACAGGGTGTGCAAAATCTCGCAGGTATGTCCCTCACTGGATCACGCACGGCATTCTCTACTTTCTCAAGTCTTCCTCATGAGTTACGCACGACTACTGTTATTCCCACCCTGCAGATTAGAAAAGCAAGGAACAGTGAAATGTGAGTGAGATAGAATGTGCATTCATCCAACAAGAGCTTCTTATTGAACATTTACCCACTTTCTCCTGATAATACTTTAGAACTTGGCACATACTTCCCCGACATTTGTGTGATGAGGATGAAAGCTAGCGGTTGCTACAAAATGGACTTGGATGGGAATAGAGGAATTTGACTTGTGGATGACACAGCTGCTGGGGTCTGCATTTGGGACTGTTTCTGTATAGATGCCAGTGAAAACCCCCTTGGCCGTTTGGAAATCGGAACTGCAGCCTGATGAACCTAAAAGGGCCTGCTGATCAAGTATGCTAATTCCCTGGGGAGGGCAGGGAAACCTATTCCAAAAGGCCATGGGAAAGGTGAGGGACCAAGGCTCCTTCTCATTTCTGAGGGGCATTTTGAACTGCAGGCTGAGCCCACTGGGGTCTGGGTAAGCTTCCTGAAAAAGGAGAAGTGACCCATAGGAAGTGCTTTTAACGCTTCCCTGGAAAAGGGCTGCATTTTATACTTAGAGAAGTACAGATTAAAATTTTTTTACAGCAATCTTCTATCTCAAAATTATCAAGTAACAAAAGAAGTTTCTTATTTTTAGAGTCTGGTTTCAATATAGAGTTGCCGAAAGAAAAGTAATTCGTTCCTTTTCATTTTGAAATGAATTGCTCAGCAAGCCAGCACATGTCTTGCTATGCTCTAGAAAAGTCAGGGGCTTTCCTAAATAAATTATCTACCATATGTAAGATAAGAAGATGGTTTTCTCTCATTAGCCCTCTTTGTAAATTTATTGCCACGTTTTCACAATATACAGTTCAAACCCGGGGTGATCTGAGATGTATCACTAAGAGAAGTTAATGTGAAAAGTCAAGGAGGGACCTTCTATTTTTCCTAGTAACCCGTGTAGTAAAAGCCACATGTGAAATCAGCCTGGAAGAAGAGATTATCTGAGTAGCATATGTTCAGTGTTAGAAATTAGAAATCAATTGCAAAATCCAGGAGGAGTACCTCATTATAAGAAATGACAGCTCAAAAGAAGAAAAAAGGGAAGAAAAGGAAAAGAAAAAGAAATGATAGCTCAGCATAGTTCCATATTGAAGTAATAAAAATCCCTCTGCTGACTTGCCTGACCATCAAACATGCCCTTTGTTTGCTATAGAAACAGAGAAGGTGGCTTCACATTTGGTACTCTATACAGACGTAGTATAAATACTTTTCATCATAAGGAGATCTGGACTTTTATCTATTTGTTAGGTAATTATAGCCTCAAGTTGATCTAGCTTAAGTTATCACGTGTTCAAACTATGACCTCATGGTTAGTTGTTTCCATGTAAAAGGCAACTGATAGGATGACTCTCTCATAACCAGTAAAAAAGTTGTGTATTCATTTAACATACATTTAATGAATACTGATTTTGTATCAGTTATTGGTCTGGACACTGGGGGTTTGAGATGATTCCAACATGGCCCCTATTCCAAGGATACTACATTCTATTGAAAGGGATTGATCTATAACCAAATGATTAGGACAGTAGGATAAATAGTGTAAAAGAGGATGTGCAATGAATGAGCTGCAGGAACAAGGAAGAAGGAGGGACTGTTTGGGCAAGTTCAGCAAAGCTTCCCAGAAGTAGTGACAACTTAAGCCTCTCAAGTATAACCAGGATTATAGGGGCTGTGGAAGGAGCTGGAGGCATTGCCATCTGGGTGAATCCTGGGTGGGGCATCTGTAACCCAAGAACTGGTAGATGGCATGCCTAGGGCACCCTGCTCCACAGAACTGGCCTGCTCCAGGGAGGTAGCACAAGGCAGGGCTGAAATGTGAGGTGTAGCTCAGTTTGCGACAGGCCTGAGTGCTGTCCCTAAGCCGGTAGCCTCTATCCTGCTCATCCCTTGGCCCTGTTATGATCGGCAACACTAGGGATAATGTTTAAAAATATTTAACAAGTAGTATGGCACAAATCAGATTGGTCAGAAGGTGGTGGGGATCAGGGGTGAGTCTGAGACCATCTCTTGTGCCAGACCTTTCAGTTGCTGGAACACAGTGTCTGGCAGGCTTCCCGGGGATGAAACCAGATTATCAGGGAAGGCTCAGAATGAGAGCTATTTGCCGACCAGGTTGGAAATATTTTTACTATTTTAAAAGCCAGTGCAGCTGAATGTCTACACCACTATCAGCCAATCCCCAGAGAGAACTAGGGGGTGGTGCTTTAATTTCTCACCTCCTCTGCGCTCCCTGGACAGAGATGATTTCATCCCTTAAGAATGTCTTGAATTAATTACCCTCTCCTCTCCCTACTGCAGAGTAAACTCTCTAAGAAGCAGAATTGAGGGGCGCCTGGATGGCTCAAAGGGTTAAGCCTCTGCCTTCAGCTCAGGTCATGATCTCAGGGTCCTGGGATTGAGTCCCACATTAGGCTCTCTGCACAGCAGGGAGCCTGCTTCCCCCCTCTTTCTCTGCCTGCCTCTCTGCCTATTTGTGATCTCTCTCTCTCTCTCTCTCTCTCTCTCTCTCTCTCTGTCAAATAAATAAATAAATAATCTTTAAAAAAGAAAAAAAAAGAAACAGAATTGATTAAAACTCTTACAAGTGAAGTCCAAGGTCCTTACCTGGCCCTCCATGACATTTGTGATCTGGCCCCTGTTGTCTTTTTCGTCTTAACTTCCCATCATCCTCTCAGGGACTTGCTCCCTGGTGCAGTTTGTGCAATGCTACCAATGAGCTTAAGGGATGGGCTGGTTTGAATGTTTCCTCTAGCAGACTTCTGACCTGTGGCTGGCTGGGAGGGCCCCGTAGGCTAGCCACAGCATCTTACATGTGGTAGGTACTTCTGTGGAACACGGGTAGATTAGCCTGGCGTACCTCCTTAGGAATGAAATTGCATTTGTTTGTTTGTTTTTGTTTGTTTGTTTAGGTAATGGCTTTGAATCAACTCCCGAGTCAGTAAGGCTGAGGCACAAGCAAGGGTAGACTCTACAGATGATGACTCCGTCAGTAATTGAAGGATAGTTGACTAAGTGAATGAATGACAGATTTCATGGATGTCCAGGGTGGAATTTGTTGCAGGGACCTTTGATCCACGTCTTTAATTATAATGTACTTTGTGTAGTTTATCCTAATATAAACAGTGTTCTCATATAACACTTATAAAGTATAAATAAGGTGTTAAAGAGAAATGAAGTACCAAGTACCAAAGTATAAATAAGGTGTTAAAGAGAAATGAAGTACCAAGAGGTGTGCTTAGCACAGAGTTAACTACATGAAAATGGATTCTACCCTTACAAAGCTTATGGTCTAGCAAGGGAAACAGATCATAAATAAGTAAACTTTCTTCCATCTTTGTTTCTCATCTGCTGTTGTCATCTCTGTTGTCTGGACCAGAGCAGTGGACTCCACACTGTTCTCTTTGCCCATGTGCAAGTCCTTAAACCCACTCTACACAGCAGCCAGAGAGAGGTTTGAAAATCAGGGCTTGTGTTGCTCTTGTTTAACCCCATTTAAGACTTCACATTACAGTTAGAGGTAAAAATCCTAATTTCTTTCCATGATCTCCAAGGTCAAGTTGGATTGGGCCTCTGTGTATCCCTCCAGCCATGAATCAGGCCACTGTGCCCTACCATTCCTCACCATGCCCATCTGTATCTTCCTGGTCCCTCTGTGTCTGCTAGCTTTTGCCACAGGGGCAGCCTTCCGTTCCTTGAACCCCTGATCTCCTTTCCTTCTCAAGGACTTTGTTGATGCTGTTCTTTGGCTCTCCCCAGAGATGGCAACTTCTCATAGTTCCACCTAAAGTTGGTTGTTTCCACCCTCACCACTGTTATTCTTTATTGAAGAGCCCTTCCTAACATTTTGTAAGCCAGGGGGGAAAGAGCAGAGGGAGAGGGAGAGAGAGAGAATCTTAAGCAGACTCCATGACCAGTGCGAAGCCTGACATGAGGCTGGATCTCAAAACCCTGAAATCATGACCTGAGCTGAAATCAAGAGTCAGACACTTAATGCACTGAGCCAACCAGCATTTAACAGAATTTGTAATTATCTCTCAATTTGTTTGGGGAGGAAAGTTGTCTGAAATTAAGGCTTTCCTGTGCAGTTTTGAGCTAAAAAGAGAGGATTGGACCTTGATATTCTCAATGAAATCACCCTTTTCTGATTCTAAAGGGATACATAATTAAATTAGGTAGATAGTTCCTCAGTAGTCAGCAAAGGCATTTTCTCTTCCAGTTTTGGTCAGAATGAATACTTCTGCAAAACAGGATATGCTCCATGGTGAAGCATTTTGAAAATTAGGATGCATCAACAGGAGCATAGGTTGGGATTAACCATACATTCAGTTAATCAACTTTTAATATCACCATTCACTCAGAACAGACCTCTCTTTGCAGACATGCTAAGGTGAAAAAGCAAGCATGAATAGTAAAAATCAAATGTTGGAAGAGGAGGATATTTTTTTTAAAGATTTTATTTATTCATTTCACAAAGAGAGAGATCACAAGCAGGCAGAGAGAGAGGAGGAAGCAGGCTCCCTGCCAAGCAGAGAGCCCGATGCAGGCCTCGATCTCAGGACCCTGAGATCATGACCTGAGTCGAAGGCAGAGGCTTTAACCACTGAGCCACCCAGGTGCCCAAGGAGGATATTTTTTGAGTGTTAAAGGAACAACTCTGGTTTAGAAACAATGTATGCTTAGCAAGTTAAGTTGTAAGTGAAAGGTACCTCAAGATGCATGTTGAGAGCAGAGGCTAGTGTGGGGATGGGGACCAGAGTCTGGGGGGGACTAGAAGAGTCATGAGGGAGGACAGAAGGCATGGATGGGGATGGGATAGAGAGAGAGAATATAGGGATGGAAAGCAGGGAGAGAGCAGTAAAAATCTGCTAGATTTTATATAGCAGTAGCAGGTCTCTCAAGGTCTAACCAAGGATGAGAGTACATGGTTTTCCTCCTTGCTGATTCTTCATGGTGTTGGACGCAGGAGTGGTGATCCTGTCAACAATTCATCATATAGTTATGTGTTGTATTGTATGGGAAGGTGATGGAGGACCATCTGATTTCATTAGACAGACCATCTTTGGCTAGAAAATTATGGTTCCCTTCCTGTAATTCCCATTATTCAAAAGCCTGTGATTGCCTATTCCAATCTCTGAGCAGTAATTTATTGAAGTTGTACTTCTGGCCAATAGAAATGGTTATTTTTGGTGGGGGGTGTTTTTTTCTCCCATGGTATACATATGTGCATCACAATTTAGGACTGAAGGCGCCAACATTCTCCTTATGAATTCTTAAACCTTTGAAAGAAAAATTGCAAACAGTCCTTTCTGCTCTAGATCGTTCACTGTTTTGCCATTTGCCTGCAGTGTGCCATGAGTCCTGTGCTGCCTGCTGGGGTCCGACGGAGAAGCACTGCTTGGCCTGCAGAGATCCCCTCCAAGTGCTGAGGGAGGGCGGCTGCGAGAGCAGCTGTGGCCTCGGGTTCTACAACCAGCAAGGGATCTGCAGCCGTAAGTGCCCGGCTCTACATGCCAGAGCAGCTTTCTTATTTCCAGCATCCTTTGTTTTATTAAAATCATAACACTTCTTTTAGTCAACAAATATGCAAATGGCAGGGAACCTGGTTGGCTCAATCAGTTAAGCCTCTGCCTTTGGCTCAGATCATGATCCTGGGGTCCTGGGGGTCCTGCTATCAAACCCGTGCCAGGCTCCCTGCTTAGCAGGGAATCAGCTTCTCCCTCCCTCTCTCCACCTGGCTTGTGCCCTCTCACTCTCTCTTTCAAATAAACAAAATCTTTTTAAAAAATATGCAAATGGCTGCTAACATTAACAGTGTTTTAATAGTTTACAAGCCCTTTTTTTCGATTGGTAGGATCACCTTTCATGCCCCCACTTCACAATAGCATGTTAGGTTAGGGTGCTTGTTCTAGTCTCACCCTGTGAGGCTCTGGCTGCTTGCTCCAGACTCACAGCTGTAGGGAGCAGGGCTTCCTTCCTCCAAATTTCAGGTTCTCCATCAGCACCAGACTGCTCCGAATGTGCATGGAGACAGAGGTGCAGCCAAAGCAGTGAACCGCAGACCCTCCTTTGTCTTGCTGTCACTGACTTAAAGCTGAAGCTGTTATTGTGTTTTCTGTCTTTCTTTAGTGCCCACACTGTGGCGGCAAGAGTTAACCCAGCTTAGTGCTTTCTTCCAAGTGCTTTATAAACATCAACCCGCTAAGAGACAAGAAAGCATGGGGAGGGGCGTAAGGCATGACCTTGGGCATGTTACTCTCTTCATGTGTCAGTTTCCCTTTTGTAGAATGGAGGTGACAGAAGCCCCCATGGGAGACAGAATAATGGCTCCTGAAAGATGCCTGCATCCTAATAGCCAGTATTTGTGACTCTGCTGCCTTAGATGGCAGAAGCGACTTTGTAGGGGTGATTCAGTCAAGGATCCTGAGATGTGAGAGCCTTCCCTGGATTATCGGAGTGGGCCAGTGTAACCTCAAGGGTCCTTCCAGGAGGGAGGGTGGGAGTCTGAAAAGGAGATCAGAGACAGAAGCAGGAGCCAAGGTGATGCCAAGAAGGGGCAATGAGCATGCAGGCAGCCTCTAGAATTGAGGACGAGACAAGGAAATGGATCTGCCCCAGGGCTTCCAGAAGTAATGTAGTCCTGCTGACGCCTGGACTTTAGGACTTCTGACCTTGAAAACCATAAGATAATAAATCTGTGCTTTTTAAGCCACTGAGTTTGTGGTCGTTTGTCCCAGCAGCAGGAGGAAACTGACACAGCTCAGAAGGCTGTTGGAAGGACTGAGTTGGTATAGGCAGCCATTTAGCACAAGTGCTGTGCTTGGTGCCTATTCCTCCCAGTGACTGCAGGAGGTACTTACTGTTACCATCCTCATTTTCCAAGTGAGATAGAGAGGGTGAGAGACTTGTTCAAGGTCACATAGCTTAACATGGGGCCGAGTTGGGATTCACTCCTCCGTCTTTTGACTTTAGTTCTTACCTGCCTCCTAACTGCTCTACTGGCTATAATGAGACACCTCTCTGCACGTCTGCTATTTCTCCCTCCCTTCTCCTTTTCACCTCCCTTGATCCTCTTCTCCCCTTTTCTCCTTGTCTTCCTGTCAGTCTTCAGATCAGCTGCTGCCCTGTAGACATTGCCAAGTTCACAGGTAGGCACCCAACAGTGAATGAAAGGTCTGAATTGAGTTAACTGTGATGGTCATACCTATAGAAAGTCTGTGATGACTTTTTTTTTAATAACAAAGTCCACTAAATCAATAAAAATGTGCAGCCCATAAAACTTGCTTGAGTTATTGTCCTTGTTTTGTTTACTGAGCAGGGCAACACAAAATGAGATGATCTTTAGGACTTGACAAATCCACTTGTCTTGAGGAAGAGAGATAACCCCTGGCAACTGCTTGCTTAAAGCTGTGCAGAGATCCATCAGCATCACCGGTGTGAAAAATCTCCCTTGATCTGGACGAGTCACAGGTGGCTCCTGCGTGGAGTTAGGAGAGCAAGGAAAGAAAGGCCAGGCTGCCGTATTTTAATCTTTTTCTGCCAGCATCACTTTCCCGCTCAATTAAGCCAGATGCATTCTCTAAAGGTCAGCAGATGTCAGGTTTGCACTAATCCAAAGGCATTTAGCCTGTAAGTCCCCAAGGAGGCTGGCTACTGTCCCTGATGAGGAGGAGTGACCCTGACCGGCTATTGAGATGGTATATCTGGATTGGGAAAACAACTTCTGCTAGGGAAGCAGCTAATTAAAAGGAGGGATTTTTAAAAATGAGGGATTAGTGTTAGCCTTGAGTGGGTGAAGGGTGGAAATCTACTTGGGCTGAGAGGTTGGATGAGGAAAGCCAGAGCTCCTTGCTGACTAGAGAATTAAAAAAAAAAAAGACTACTGAACAGGTAGGCTTAGGGAGAGAGTATACATCTGAGATGCTATCCATATACATTTTGAAACAAAGCATCAGAAGGAAAAAAAAAAAGTCTTCCAGCCAGGAGGATGGGCTATTGCTGAAAGTCAGCCAAGGAACCAATTGATCGAGTAATTACTGAACGCCTGCCGTGTGCTTAACTTGATGCACGACTTTGTGATACCATTGACATTGACCCACAGGCTTTTGGATAAAGACTGGGTTCACACTTTTCATAAAATTCTTAGAGATCTCTAAGTGTGTATCAGATGCCTTGAGAAGTGTTCGTATAAATGTTTTCTAAAATGTCAGTGAACCAAGTCACTGATTGGTATCGGAATGTTAATTAAAACGTCTGATGCTGATAATGCTGACTTATTTCCAGTTCAATTTAGTGCTATTCAAGATAAAGACCGGCTGGTGTTCGTTTAATAATTTATAACTGAGCAGCCCGTATCTCTAGAAATCTCAAAGTCAAGTGCTGAGGAAAATCCAGCCCAACCTGTCATGCACGGTGGTATGCCCTGGCGGAAAGAATTTACAGCAACCAAGTTCATTGGCGGTTAATGCTTTGAGTCTTAAAAATGTTAGATAGAAAGGGTGGGGAAATTCAAAGGACAAAAACCTCCTCATTCTTTAGTCTTTTAAGTACTTGTGCTATTATGAAGGACTTTTCTGACTCTAGCTTACATAATAAATCAAAGTAAGTTCAGAGGTTTCTGTTAACCTTCTGTTAACTCTCTCTTCCTTCCTCCTCTTCTTTTTCCTTATTTCCTTCCTTTTATATTCATTTCCCTTCCTCGCCAAGGCAACTATTTTAATTTTTTCAAGACTGCATTTATTTATTTATTTATTTATTTATTTATTTATTTATTTAGAGCGTGCACACAGGCATATGTGAGTGGGGGAGGAGTAGAGGAAGAGGGAGGAAGAATCTGAAGCAGACTCTGCACTGAGCGTGGAGACTGACATAGGACTCCATGACACCACCCCGAGATCATGACCTGAGCCGAAACCAAGAATCAGACACTCAACTGACTGAACAACCTTGGCCCCTCTATTTTAATTCTTTTTATCTTTCATTTTTATGGGGTCATGTAAAACAGGTATTCTTTTGAGTGTAGATACCTTTTTTTTTTTCTTAAATAATGTGCTACAGAGTTTACGTGTTTTTTTTTCACTCACCATTATGCTTTAAATCACCTGTGTTGCTGTATCACCTAGCCCTTTGCTTCTCGCTGCTGCACAGAACTCCCTGGGCTGCAGGCCCCTAGCTCACTCACCCACTGTTCACAACAGGCTCCCCACTTCCCTCCAACCCCATGCTGTCACTAGAGAGCACCAGTGAACAACCTCAAGCATGTCCCTTGGTGAACCTGTATAAAAGCTTCCCTGGGATGGCTAATCTGGGAGCAGAACTGGTGTCTTCACTTTCCATGTTCTTTATTTGACTAAGCAGTGCTGGCTAACTCACCAGCATCCATACTGTCAAGTGTAAAGCTTGTCTTGTCTCCACATCCTTGCCAACCATTTCGCATTATCAAGCTTCAGACTTTTTTCCTCATATTTAATAGGTATACTGGGACATCCCATTTTATTTGTGTTTATCTGATTATTAATGAGTTTGAGAATATCTTCAACTCCTATTGGACTGGCATCCCTATCCCCAAGTCCATTTTGACTTTAAACCCTATATTATACTGGATACACTGGTGGGTGTGCCTCAGAGAATTTGTTATGCTTGGTTCAAGGAGTAATTATCTGGTTCTCCTTCAGCTTTGAAAACTGAAAGTACAGAGTACTTTGAAATGTTGGAATCAAGGAAACAGAACTCAGTGGAGCAGAGAGACAATGTGATTTCCATGTTGATACCAACTGTGGACATTGTAAAGAGTCGACTTCTCTACTCCCTTTGCTTATGATTTATGATTAACTTTCTCTGGTGGGTTTCCTTCCCCTTAGCTTGTGACCAATCCTGTAAGAGTTGTGGTCCCAATAGTCCCAGGTGTCTGACCTGTGCTGAGAAGACAGTATTGCATGATGGGAAATGCATTGCTGAATGCCCCAGTGGGTACTATGCTGAGGCCACTGGCAGATGCAAAGGTAAGTCATGGGTAATCATTGTCATCATCATCATCATCATCAAAATGCATTTGATATGTTTGACAATACTTGGTGCTCTATGCTGCTCACTTAAGAATTTGTGTGCATAACGAGAAGATGTCAAATTAAAAGGAATAGCTTTTTCATTATAGAACCTGTGTGTATTTCCTGTTGGAGTGGGTGGATGCTGTGGGACGTGATTAAATAAAAGACTTATGCATAGCAATCATTAGAGATCATTTGGTCCTTTTCAGTGCAAAGAAAAACTTTAAGATCTTCATGTAGTCCTTGTGTACTTATAAACTGTCACTACCTTAGGTTGTAGGTATTATAGTATCATTTCTCAGATGGTGTAAGCACATATATCGGCAACTACAACACATCACAAAAATAAAATAAAAAATGAACCAAGTTTGATAGCTTGTAAAGCCGAAGTCTGTATCTATTGAAAATTTGGTCTTACTTTGTTTCTTTCAGATTTATACAACTTTAACTATGAGGCTTTGAGGCTTTGTAAGTTTCATTTACCTATGCTTGACTTGTGTCTTTTCCTTTGAGACAGCTTGGGGAACTTACTGCTGCCTGGGATATCTTGATTGCCCCTCTCCTCCAAAACAAACATACATATTCTCACTTGCACCTATAGTGTGGGTTTGTAGCAGAATGTTTCGATCAGCCTTGTCTTAGCAACCTCCCTCTTGTCTGCCAACCTCTTTACTCGCCCATTGTTTATCCCTCTTCCACAACATCCTGCCCTCAAGAGTCTCATCCTACTTCCACACTCCTCTCTCCTAGCTCCTGCCTGTTGTTTTCTGAAATCTTCTAGTATCTCAATCCTGTCCCTTAGGACAGGCCACGGCACCATCTGTAAACCAGAATCAGAGTTGTCCTGCTCTTACCACCCAGGACTAAAGCAGCAGAGATGTGTGCCTGACTTTGTCATATGGAGGGATTGTTTAATATAATTCTTCCTTAAAACCCTACAATGTTAGACCTAGAAGTATCGTAAGTGATCATTTAGTCCAACCTCATAGTGCATATGCCAAGGAGCCTGGCCTGGAGAGACCCTGACTTGTCTAAGGACATATACAAATTAGTGGATGAGCCAGCCAAATTGTAGTGCTTCCAGAACTCAGACACAAACTTTTTACTCTTCCCTATTCAGGTAGGGGGTTTTAGGTTCAGACAGACCTAGAGCTAAATCCCAGCACTGCTACTCATTATCTCTATGATCTTGGGTACATTTTTTAACCTCCTAAGAACTCAGTTTTCTCATCTGCAAGACCTCATAATTGCTATGAAGATTAAATGCAGCAATGTGTATAAATCCCTTAATGGAAACACTAAATAAAGGTAGCTGATAAATAATAGACCATGTATTGGTGGGTAAAAGGTCACTGTGAGCAGTCCTGGTTATCTACCACTTCCTAAAACATCTTTCCCCCTGATTTAGTGTTGCAGCTGAAGGGGGTTGAGAGTGACACAGAAGGGGGTTCCTGGCACATAAGGAGCCCAGCCGTGAAGTAGGCTCCCTGGTCACCTGCGTTCCATGGTGTCCCTCTCACTCTCTTCCTCAGCTTGTCACAGTTCATGTGCCAGCTGCTCCGGACCCACGGGCTCACACTGCACAGCCTGCGTCCAGCCCCGGGCTCTGCGCCAAGGCCGCTGCCTGTCCAGCTGTGGAGAGGGCTTCTACCCTGACCACGGGGTCTGCGAAGGTACTGTCGCTGTCATCGTCATTCTTAAGACAACAAAGATTGAAGTTACTTTTCAGTGCACTCTTCCCTATAGTGTATCTTCTTCGGCTGTGTATATACATCCAATGCTTTTTTTCTCATTGCCAAGGGATAATCTGAAGAAAAAAATCACATTGACATTTTTGTGGTGACGGCCCCCAAATTCATGATGTTTCTAGCCATCCTGGAGAAGATTGTCATTTCCTTTACCATACATTAAGACAAAATGAAACTCTTACTTCCTCCTTTCCCCCGTTCTCCTAGCATTGCTAATGTGTTTCTTAGTCTTCATTTTGTTTTTCCCTGAAGAACTTTTTTTTGTTAACGATATAGCTGAGCAAACTGAGTCAGTTGCAATGCCTCTGAGCTGAGGGAAATGGAAACTCTTAAATAGCTCTTTGCCCAAAAGGCTTTGGGCTCATTGGGAGGGCGGGCTCATTATCTTTTGAAATTAGAACATTGGGAACAAATACTTCAAGTAGATGAAATTAATTTGTATGTGTTTATATGGAGGGCACCTTAGGAAAGACTTTGAGAATAGTTCTAAGAATATACATATTATATGTATACTTATATATATTTGTATATATGTTATATATATATTTATATATGGTATATATATACTGGTATGCATTTTTATATACAAATACATATTTATATAATGTTTATGTAAACATATCCTATATATTTGTGTACATATATGCTATAAATATATTTGTAGGGATGGGTGGCTGGGTGATGGACTGGGGAGGGTATGTGCTATGGGGAGTGCCGTGAGCTGCCTAAGACTTATATTTACCAACCTATATCCCTGAAACAAATAATACATTATATGTTAATTTAAAAAATAAAACAAACAGGAAAGCCGCAATAAATATTCTGAAAAAGAAAACTTGGAAATCTTTTAAAAACTCTTTTAGAGTTCATTGTATCAAAGTTAGTTATATCAAAGAGCTCTTGTAAAGAGTTAATTATATCAAATGTGGGCACGAAGTAGTTCCAGTACTCTGTCTGGGTCTGATTTCAACCAGTAGCCAAGGAGAATGAGAAACAGTGATGGATTGCTAAATTCTTGTTGCTCCTTGGAAGGGGTTTCTTCCTCGTCTAGGAAAGCAGTCTTTCCTCACATAAATTCCAGGAGGAATTTGTTGCCTGGATGCCTATATAATGGGTGATGGATGACATAGTGGACAATAACACAATGACCATCTTTGCAAAATATATAGTAATAGCCTTTGTATGGCTAGTTCTTAAAATCTTCAATAAAAACTGAGGCCATGATATTAAAACATCATTCTGTGCATGTGTATCTAGAGAACCAAGCCAGTATTGTCCAGTTTGCTGGGTTTTTTTTTTTTTTTTCATGCTCTGGCTTGATGACCCTCACAAAACCCCAGAGATATGACCCATTAACATCTCCCTCACTGGGCCTCTCAGGAATATCATCACCCTGTGCTATGTATAGAACACTAGAAAGCAGTTTTCTAATAGGATGTATCTGGTGAACTCTTCTAAGTGGTTTAGCTTTCATTAGGCACTGCCCTTGGTTGCAACATATATATGACCCTTGGATTGTTTTCTGCATTTGTTCTTGGCAGCCTGCCATTCCTCTTGCCTCACTTGTGTGGGTCCAGAGCCCTCTCACTGTTCCCAGTGTAAGAAGCCCAATGAAGGCCTGCAAGTTGAGCAGCTGTCTGGGGCGAACATCACTTCTGGCGAGTGTCTGTCCCAGTGCAGAGCCCAGTTTTACTTGGAGAACACTGGGCTGTGTGAAGGTGAGCAAGCATGGTTAGAGGAAATGTTAAGTAGCTTCTGGGCTGTGCTCTTGAGAGATCCTGTGAAGTGAGACCAAAGCCAGAGGACTTTTATCTTCATGTAAGAATTCTTCCAGGATGCTTGTGGATGGAACAGAAGCTGAATATGCCAAGGAGTGGCTCCCACTGATGTCCTCTTTTCCTTGGTGAATAATAGATGATCTTAGAGAGCTGGTTCCATTTGACCCCACTGTCCTCAAAGTTACATCCTAAGAATTTCCAAACAGGAATTATTTCAGAGACAGTGTGAGTAGCTAAGAAAGACCCAGAGCTCAGTATAGAATCCCATTTAGTACTTCTTCTAATTTGCTACTCTGAATGACTATGAATTGGCCCCGTCAGGGCAAAATCTGGAATTCTGTCAAAATTTAGAAATGATTCTTGCCATTGCCTAACATATCATCTACAGAGAATTGATACCATCCTGAATAATTTGACTCTATAGCTGGGTCATCTACGAGTGGCTGAGGAGATGAAGGAGAGATAGAGATAATTTGGTGGGAGGTTAGGGAGGCCCATCTCTGTTCCCGTATGAAGTTGCCTTGCTGTTGGGTGTTGGGTGAATTATTTGACTCTCAAGCTACTTTTAAAAAATGTAAAACTTACATTTTGCATTGTGAACATATGTTCATTAAAGGAAACTGTAGAAAAAGCAGAAAGATAGTCTGCCCATGATCTACCGATCTACCGCCATCTACCACTTGGTAGTTGCCTTTACTGTTTTGCTATAATATATCCAGGTTTTTTTCCTGTGCATGGCTTTGAGTTTTTATGTTTACAGTGTAATTGTAAGCATGCTGTCGATTGAATTTTGTGTCCTACAGTATCCAATTTTACATTGGAATATACTTTCACATGGAAATGACAGATTTCAAGGTTAATTTAAAAGATCTTGACACACTGAGTCCTATGGCATAGTAGGAAGTATGAAGATTTGGAATACAGAGACCCCAGGCCAGACACGTAAGCTCTCTGAGCCTCTGCATTCACAGCATTAGGGTAAGGATAATTATCTTTCACATAGGCTTTTTGCCAGTATCAAAGGAGGTTAGGAGTGTGAAAGTTCTTGGTAAATTATAAAGCCCCGTGCTCAATTGTTATAAATGTCCGTCCAAATACTCAGGTGTTCAGGAACATTATAGGGGTAATCCGCCTGCCCCTGGGATGCACCAGACTCCAGGGAAGTTACACAGTGCCTAGAAATTAGGGGAATGGCCTTTACTCTCAGATACACTGGTTTCCACCCATATACATGTTGCCTAAACCCTCTGTGGTCCCTTAAACTGTCATGGCTCTGTTCCCACATCTCCTTCTGAAATACAGGAATCTTTGTTCCTAAGAGTCCCAGTGCCTTCCCAAAGGACACACCACACAACCTTCCCCTCTGATCCTGGGAGAAATCAAGAAGAAATCTTCCCAGACTACTCAATGTAGTTAGTCTCTCCCTATAATTTTAAACACTATATTAAAAATGAAAAATAGGAATTTGAGGAAGGATTGGAAAAGAGAAACAAAAATGATTAACATTTGTAAAATTAAGTTGTAAATAAAAATTGGAGTTACCAAGGTTATCCAGCCAGAAAATAACGTTACTGTTGACTTGGTACACACCATGGACCAGGCACTGGGAGAAGTACCTTACTTGTTTTTCACTTAAGTCTGGTACTAACCTTGAGGGGTTGAGTGGAACAACTATTTTAGTGGAGAAGTGGAGGCTTCAGGAAGTTAAGGCCATAGCTTGTTCCAAGTTATGTATCCAGCACAGAGTAGATTGCAATGGAACCTAAGTCAGCCTGACTCCTGTATCCATATCCGTGCTCTAAATCAGGCTGTTATTGTATTATGGTCACTGACAAGGCAAAAGCACAGCATACTCATACTGCAGGATTGGAACATCTTAAATCTAAGGAGGCATCCTCCACAAAGGGGAGTTTTCTGGGAATCCCTTTGTACAGACACCTTTTTTAAAGGATTAGAGTCTAATTCCCGTGGAATGGTTTAATTGCAGTCCCAAGTGAAAGGTCTAGGTCGACTTCTGGAGTCCCTTGTGGTCCCATGATTTTATGCTAGTTCACATAATATCATTAGATATCACACTATATAGCTATCTACTCACACTGATCACCAAATCCTTGTGCAGTCACTGCTATGTAGATTGTTGTACTCAATTTGTAAGTGATGAAAATGTGGCAGAAAAGGTTAATTGAGTTGCCCAAGATTCCATTGGGAAACTGAGTGCAACCACAAATTGTTTCCAACCCTATCTGAGTATTAAGTGTGCTGATTGATGTGTTTCCTGTCACTCATCTCATATCTCTGGAAACCTTTCTGCCTTCCCACAATCTGTTCCATTTTTGATTCTGCCCAAGTGTTGTCAATGCAATCAGGCTGGGGAACCCTATGAGACTGCACTGGGCTCTCCTTCTCACATGTTCCCAGAAATACCCTGGCTTCCTTGCAGAACATTTAAAGAGGTTGGAGTATTTCTGTGGCTGTACCACTGAGGGTTTATTTTACAGCACATTTGATCTCAAGTGCTTTTCTATAAAGAAAAGAAAAACAACTGTTTTCTGAAACTCTCCCTCTTCCTCTCTCTGAGACTGCAGTACAGAGTGATTAGAATATTACTGCAGCTAATGAAAGCGAGAAGCAGATGCATTATAAGAAGAAGCAATTTACTTAGTGTCTAAAGTGGTGTCAGAAGTTATCATAAAAGTTTTAACTCAGAGCCATGTGACAGACCCAGGAATTATCTACTGGAAGATGAAACAAAAATACTCAAATATTTGGCTAACTTCCAAGTCTATGATTGAAGGATGAAAAAATATAAAATTAACAAACAATGACCAAAGTGAGCTTTGTTTATTTCTAGCTGGAGGGCAGTCTGTTTTTATTCCTTTCTTCTGCAAGTGTCTATTGTTACCTTGATGCTGGGCATTGTCGAGGCACTGGAGGTACACTCATGAATGAGGCAGACAACATTCCTATCCTCATGGAATTTATATTCTAGTGAGAGAAACAGATCATAAGTAACTGAATAACAACAGCAACGACAAAACCCATGGTATGTACTTGGCTGGTGGTCTGTGCTGTGAAGCCCACAGCAGGATAATGGGGAAGAAAGAGAGGTGGGCTGAGGTGGGCTCCACAGTAGAAGGGCTCCAGGGCAAGGGAGCTGGGCACCTGTCTGTGTTTGTCCTGTGATTTGGGCGCATTCTCAGAAGTGACCTTGGGTCCTTCAGAAGATGGAGCTTTGACGTTATGCTTTTTTTGGTTTTTTGCTTTGTTTTGTTTTGCTTTGTTTTTTCCACATGGCCTCTATGTTTGCAAAATGTGGCTGGAACTGCTGGTACAAAAGACAGTCCATTATTAATTGTGAAAGACAATGTGGAGGCATTTTCAGTAGTCAGCCAAGACTGTGCATGCTTATTCAGTATTAACATATCAGTGCTAACTAAAAAAAGGATTTTAGTAATGTTACCTAGAGTTTATCTTACCTATTTGATGGATTATGTCAGCATTGACAGAGTCTAGTTTATTTAAAAACAACAACAACAACAACAAAACGGGAAATCAACCCCCTTGCACAAATAAAATAATACAAATTCATTTCCTTCAAAACCACTAAATATCAAAAAACGACCTCTTGCTTCTTTATCCATCCCTCCCCTACTAGTTTTCTAGGACTCCCTGAGTTCATGAATCTATCTGAAGTCTCTAGGGTGGAGCTGAGTAGAGGGCTGCTATCCTGTAGGATTCCAGTGTGCTGTTCTCATGCTAAGTCTTATGACAAGTTCCTCCTGGTATCATTTAGTGACTGTGCAGCCCATGTGGCCATACCTGGCAGCCCAGAGTGGATGGACAGGGCAAAGGACCTAGAGCTCTTGTCACAGAGAGGCCTCTCCTCTTTCCTGAGAATGTTCCTGTGATCAGGTTGGATCACTCAACTCATTCTGATTCTGCTTACACTGTTTTTGAGGTGTTCTTTGTTCTTGTTGCTATTTTTTCTAAAGGATTCAACGATTTCGAAGCCTTAGCTCTTGGTTGAGGTCTCTCTAAAGCAGAGCTTTTCATAGGAATCTCTTGGGAATCTTGTCAAAATGTGGATTCAGATTTAGTAGATCTGGAGTGAGGTCTGAGTTTCTGCATTTATAACATGCTTCAGGTAAAGCTGATGCTCCTGGTCCAGGGACCATAGGTAAGCAAAGCCTCTAATTAAAGGGCAAACATATCATTTTATCATTGGTATACTTCTAAGTAAAACAGTTTTTAAAAAATCTCAGGTTTTATTTCTTCTTATTATATGCATAATATATATTACAGAGACTTTTAAAAATAAGAAAAATTAGAAAAGAAAAACATCTGGGATGCCTTGGTGGCTCAGTTAGTTAAGCAGCTGCCTTTGGCTCAGGTCATGATCCTGGGGTCCTGGGATTGAGTCCTACATCAGGCTCCTTGCTCAGCGAGGAGCCTGCTTCTCCCTCTGCCTGCTGCTCCCCCTGCTTATGTGCTCTCTCACATGCATGCTCTCTCTCTGACAAATAAGATTTAAAAAAAAAGAAAAAGAAAAATATCTATTACTAGATTACCCAGATTTAGCAATAAAAATGCAAGATTAAGAAATAAAAATATTTAGCATAAAAAAGGAATTTTTAATGTAAATATATCCCATATATTGCCTGATGTATTCTAAACTGCTATTCAATGTTTATCTGAAATTCAAATTTAAGTAGGTATCCATTATTTTATTTGTAAATCCTACCTATAACCCTTCAAACTTGAGACAACCTCTTTTAATCTTTTGGCATAGATTCTTAGTTATTTATGCACAAACACGTGTGTGTGTGTGTGTGTGTGTGTGTGTGTGTGTATCACTTCATATAAATTCCTTAAAAACAAGAGTTTTATTAGAAATTCTGTGAATTGGGGTCAGCTAGGTGGCTCAGGCGATTAAGTGTCTCCCTTTGGCTCAGGTCATGATCTTGGAGTCCTGGGATTGAGCCCCTTGTTGAGCTTGCTGCTCCCCGGGAGTCTCCTCCTTCCTCTCCCTCTATCCCTCCCCCTACTCATGTGTGTTTGTGCACTCTCTCAAATAAATAAATAAATTCTTTTAAAAAATTCTACAAATTTACATTTATTCCCATTTTACAGTGAAGAAAGTACAGCTTAGAAGGAACCAACTAACGAATGATATAGCAACCAAGGATCCTAGGCTTTAATACAGGACATAGTTGCTCAGGAAATATTTCCTTTTTTTCAAGCCAGGATCCCCTGCTCCTCATTTCACACTGGAACTTTACAATTGAATGTCAGGCCAAGCTGGTTCAATTAATGAATCAGTTTGATCACAATGTCAACAACGTGGCAGTGGTGACCGAGGACCGGATTGGAACACAATCAGAATGATTAGATTAGCCAGGTAATTGTCCCAGTTCTGTGGCAAATGAATGGTGAATTCTCTGTTCCCACACATTTCAGCAAGAGGGCTCAAGATGATTTAATTTTGAGGGACTTACAAGATTTTAAAAGTGAACTCTATACTGCAATAATGAATTTTACTTATGTCTTCTGATGTATTATGTCAGTAAATACTCTGTTTAACAAAGAATACAGAGGTAACAAACATTGGCTCCCATTCCTGCATTGCCATCCTTAGAATAATCATGGGTATGGGAAGAGTGTCCCAGCCTTTCCCATCTGTTTCCATGTAGGTTTTTTTTCTCATTTGTGTGATTTATAAGAGTCCCTCAGTGAGTTAACTAGTTTCTGGATTTCTTTCAAAGGAAATTGTTGCATGTGTAGCTGTATATTTGGTGTGTCTGTGGGAGGAAATAAGTTCAGGAGCCTCCCATGTCACCATCTTGGCCTGGGGCACCATTTTTTTTTTTCTTTTTAAATAGGAAATTCACCAGTTATTTTGGTCAGTTAATTAACTTGCTTTGGATGAACCAGAAGAAAAAGTATATCATGGGTATTTGGTATATTTAGTTGTTGGCTAAGATTCACCAAAGGCCTTAAGGCAAAGAGTTTTAATTAAAGAAATAAATGGGCAGGAGTCTGTCTGCTCAGCTTAAGAGTATGTTATTATTTATGAGTTGGGATTCCCTTGCATTAATTGAATGAAATGCATGGCATCTATATTAAGCAACACTCTTTAATGTAGTCCCCCGAGTACTGACATAAGCTGTATAAATGCATGTCTTCTGGTAGTTTTCAGTCTTTTTCCCATCCCCTTCTTATTTTTATGGCATGGATGTGCTCAGTTTTGGGGATAGAAAGATGAAAAAGATAAAGACCATGCCTTAAAGAAAGCTGATGGAATAAGAGAGACTGATACCTGAACAAGGAATTGAAAGAACATGATACATGCTGTTATAGGGGCCAAGGGCAGGCTGCCTCGAGATGGCCACTTTGGCATAAAAACTATTTTGAGTTAAAAAGCAATTAAAACCCAGAAGATTCAGAAAAGCTCTTTACCTTCCCCACCACTGCCTAAAAAGAATTCAGATAGAGAAGGAAGAGAGCTGTTACCATCGATAATGACATCATGGTATAATTTGGGTGTGGCAGACAGAGAGGAACCTGGCAAGGTCTCTTTGATCAAACTCCTCTGTATGTCCCATTGTTTTGAATGGCCCAGTAAACATTTGTTTACCTAACATTTACTCTCTTCCATCATCCTGAGGATTGTATGCCTTCCCTTTGAAGTCTCAAACCCCAACTCCTTCTCCCTAGTTTAGGATGGCATTTATAGCTCATTTTGTCTGTCTTTGGGATTTCCAATTCTGTATGGATTCCCTGTGCATACACTATTAAATTTGATTTTCTCTTGTTAATCTGCCTTATGTCAGTTTGATTCGTAGTCCAGCTAGACGGACCTTGAAGAGACAGGAAAATTCTTGCTCCTTGACACAGTAATAGCAGTAGACACAACCTGCCCTCAGCCCCTACAAGAGCATGTATCATGTTCTTTTAATTCCTTGTTCAGATGTCAGCCTCCCTTACCTGATCATGCTTTCATTAAGGCATTGTTTTTATCTTTTTCATCTTTCTAACCCCAAAAGAGCGCAGAGGAGGAGGCTGACTCTGTGTGGGAGAGAGTGTATGAGATAAGAGCTACAAAGAAAACTACATCATCAACCTGTTGAAGGATAAGAGCAGTTCACCAGGGCAGAGGGCGGGAAAGGGCATTGCAGGTGAAGGAAACAGCAAGTTCAAAGGCATGCTATATCTGAAGAAGTCTGATGTATTTGGTATTCCTGCGGTATAAAGCCTGAAGTGGTCAATTGTGGGGAATGACACTGGAGACATGGGGTAAACTCATGTCATGAAGTGCTCTATGTGCTATGCTAAGGAGTTTAGAGTTGACACTGTTGGTATTCAGGAACTGTTAAAAGACTTTAAGGAGGGGAATAATCTGGTCAGTTTGCATTTTATAAAGATCAAACCCTTAACTGTACAGCAGGTAAATGGGGAGAAACTAGTGGAGCAGGTTGGGAAGCTGCTGCACCAATCCACATCATGAGTGATACTGAAGGTCTGCACTAAGAGACCATGGGAATGTTTAAGTTGGGATAGATTTGACAGAGATTTAGGGAGTAAAAATCTTCAAGTCTTGGATGGGTTGTGATGGAAAAGTAGAAGTCTAAGGTTTTTAGCATGAGTGTCTTGGTGAATAGTGGGATTACCAAGTGAGGCAGGAAATACAAGGGAATGATGAGGTAGTGGTTGTGGGGGTGTGTAATAAGTGTTGTGGACAGGAGGAATGTGATGCCGTAATTTGCATTAAGTAGATATGGACTGAGCATGGAAGTGGATAATAAGCAGTATTTTGGAAACGAGCTGTCCCTAGGCAGTTAGATTTATGTGGTTGGTGTTCACAGTAAAGGCCAGAACTGTATACATAAATTTGGGGCTCACCAGCATGGAGGTCATCATTAAAGTCATGGATAAGCTTGCCAAGAATGAGAAGAGAAAGGGAAGAAGGTGTAGTTTTGGGAAGCTCCAATATTCTGATGTAAACAGAGAAAGGCTGAAAAGAAATGATCAAAAATATAGGAGAGCTAGAGGAGTCTGTTGCTAGTGTTCCCATCCACCTGCCCACACACTGGCCCACCTACCTACTGACTCAACCATTCAATCAGTGGAAATTCATTGATTGAGAATGTATGACATGCCAAGGATAGGGACTATGATATGTACTGCAGGAATCACAGAGGTGAAAAATATGTGATTTTTTACTCTTACATGGTTCAGCTCATTGAGAGGGAGAGGGAGAGGGAGAGGGTGAGGGAGAGGGAGAGAGAAAGAGAGAGAGAGATGAAAAAGAAAGAGAACGAAAAGGAGGGTGAGAGAAAGGGGGAGATTGACTTTATTGGGCTTAATTCATTTCAGTTTCATCCCTTATCATGGTCCTCCTACTGTATTTCCTAAGGGATTTGTGATATTTACATCATGATTCAAGAGATGTCTACCTCGAAAATTGTTTTTGATGTGAAAAGACAGGAAATTTTATATGGTGTGAAAACAGGGATGCTGGACCACTTTTTGTATCATTGAAAGAAAAAAAAGTAGTGTTTGTTGTCTGAAACTTAAATAGGGAATAGGATAGAACAATAAGATAGAGTAGAACAGAACAAAAATTGATATGTTTTAATTGTTTTAGGTATTATTTTGACTGGAGTCAGGTTGCTTGGACTTTACAACCATCTAAGGACACTTTTAATGCCAACCCTTTAGTGCTTAAGCTGCTCAGTTATGCTTTTTTCAGAAATATACTTAGCCATCAACTGGAAAGCCACTCTCTAAAAATGTAGTATTACATGGAGAAATTATTCATAGAACTTCCTCCAAATCTTTTCCGTATATGCCCTGTAATGGAGTTAGTCTTCCTTGAAGGATCTTAGACTTCAAACCAGAACTCCTGCTATGAAAGCAGCTTCCATAGAATGATAGAGCCTCATTAAAGTCACTGAAATAGTGTAAACATGTCCCAAACCGGCACAGAATTGAAATTTCATGAGATTGTTTTAAAGATGCAAATGCAAATGCCTGTACTTACAGAAAGAGAGCAATGTAGAGGGGAAAAAAAGACTTTGACAGGGTGGCCACCCAGTGTATCATTTTTCCTCTGTGCTGCTGAGCAACTAACAGGTTCATTATCCATTTGGCTATTAAACATTTCCAATGACAGCAGTTCTGAACTTTGCCGTGTGATATTTAGATTTCTAACACCTAGTGGATGACAAGAAGACTTTCTTGTGGAGTTCTTGGCCCATCAGCCTTTCATCTTGTTTGTTCTCTTTGCTTTCCTATTTTATATAAAGCAATAATAACCTTTATTCACATTGAGTGAGGTTATCACATTGACTTTGTGACCAAATGGAATGAAATAAAATATGTTGTGTGCCCATAAGGCATTAATTCATCTTTCCCTAGTTTTAAGTTCCACAATGATATGCTTTGATTTCCTTTTTATTAGGGAGGTATAATAGGAGGAGCTAGGGATTTTAACAATCTTATAAAGTCTAATATAAACATATTGGTATTATTATAGGTATATTTAAATATATGGAAATATGTTGCTTCCCCAAATCATCTTGCAAAGCTTTGTGTTGACAATATAATTTAACTGGTTTTTGAAATATTGCCACCTGACTTTCTCTTACTTTCTGTTTCATTCATTTGTGTTAAATGTGTCTTACATAATAGGCTACTGTGTATCCTTTCTTTATAATATTTGCCTACCTATTCCTTGTTTGTTTTTTGAAAAGTAAACATTTTCTCAGTGATTTTGAAAATATTTGGGAAAAAATTCTTAATGATACTTGTGCTAGTACAGTTGTTTATAAGACGATGTAAAAAAAGGAAATTATTTTAAAAATTGGAGCTCTAGCTCTGTTTTTCATATAGTAATAAATACTGTTGAATAGATCTAAAGCTCTACAGTGTATCCAGAGATGAAAACCAAAATATTTATCAGCCAGTAAGGCAAGTTACTGCCCAATCCAGGTGGGTACTGGCCCTAGCTCAGGAGCAGGGTCCTGGAAGCCTCCTGGTGGAGATGTTAAACCTCTAGGTGCTGGTTTATGGATGAGGCAGGATGCTGGGCTGGACCAAGGCTCAGGGAGCACTAGAGGCTTCGGACAGCAGTGAATATCAGCCATGTATCAGTAGTTGAATGTTTAACCACCAGTACCCCTGGGCCGGGATATCCTAGCTTCTATGAGCCGCACATCCATCAAAAACTGTGTGTTGCCTTTTTATTGGGGGTTGGTCGAAATGGAGACCTCAGTGGTGTGAAATCACATTTGGTTCTTCCAAACTGCTGGTCTCTGGGTATTTGAGAGAGGGGACAGAAGAGGCAAAAGAGGAGACTCAGAGTGGTCCCAGCAGTTGTGGATCTTGTCCACTGGACAGACAGAAGGTGGCCTGAAATGTGTAGGGTCATCCACATGGGTAAGAATCAGGTCTTTGTTGTACTCATCATTGTATCCCCAACACCTAGATCTATTGGAGACTCAGTAACAAATGAATGAATGATTGGAGGTGAATGACTAGTTGTTTCATAATAGAGGTCATTATTATTCGGGTATGATGAGGCCAAGAGATCAGGAGACAGCTGCCACTGAGAAGCATGTGTTACAGTTCCCAAGAAGACAGGGCATAACACATTATGCAGGGGCAGCACCAGGAAACACCAGGGTTGGTCAAGAGGCAGAGGGAGTGAGGGGAAAATGTGAGCAAGAGCCTTTATGGTGGTGTCTATGGGAAGAAATGAAGGAGGTCATGTAGCAGCTTGGAATTGGCTAGTTGGAGTAACTGCGGTGGGCTTTGGGGTTTTGGGAATATCTCTAGTTGGCAGGGGGATAGAGGCCCTGGTGTGAGTCCTAGGGGAGGTGATGGGTGTGTGGACTTGGGGCTGGCTAGTTAGCATATGAAAGGCATGCTCCCAGGCTAGTCATTGACTACCTCTAGGAATTGGCTATCCCTAGGAGGGCAGTCTTTCCAAGATTTGCAGGATCCTAGATGTAAGCATCAGAAATACAGAAAATAAAAAGGCATGATTAAAACACTGTCTACCCTTGGGAATTGATGCAAAGGTCTGATGTAGGCAAGCAGAAATGCTTTCTTTCTCTTTGCTTCCCCATTTCTTTTTACACCTGTGGGTACTTGTATCATAGCACTTAATGGTAATAATTACTGCTAAGATTTATTAAGCCCTTACTGTGTACTTAGTATTGTCCTAAGAACTTTATAATTTAAATGTATCAAACCCAATTAGTGTCCACCACACCCCATGCATTATGTACGGTTTATAGTCTCATTTTATACATGAAGCAGTAGGAGTCTTGGGAAATTATATAAATTAGTTGGGGCCACATAGAATTGTGATGTGATACTCTTACACCGTCTATGATACTTTGTCTCTGGTAACTGTGTTCCAAGACTTCCTTGTGTGTCTGTTGACGCAGCTAGTTTGAGCAGCTCAAAGTGTTGGGCAGTTCTTCTCACCTGTGTTTGTCCCATCTCTATTAGAGATTAAGCACCATGTAAACCTTTGTGAGTAGGTAAAGCTTCCATCACTGTTCTCTATAATTTAAGGAGCCTTATCAACAGCCCATGGTCTAATGATTGAGAAGGAGCTATCCTGAGGGAAGGAGACCTGTTTTATGGCCTCCTGGTCTTTATTTGACATTCTCCAAGAATGGAATCTGGGAAGAAAGAAATGTATGACTCTGCAAATGGTTATTTCTGTTTTGTGGCATTTGTGCCTTACTTACTGTGGGTCCCACAGATGCTTGCTTTGCAGGATGTGGCCTTTAGAAAGAAGTATGTGAGATGTGTACCCTGTCCGTGGGAAAAACTAAGCCAACATGCAGAATTTATTCCAACCCAGAAATGCCAACAGGAGGGACTGAGCCACTGCATTTTTCACGTGGTGACTTTCCTGAGGGTCTCCTTGGCTTTATCTCTCCTCTTTCTTTCAGCTTGCCACCAGTCCTGTTTCAGGTGTGCAGGGAAGAGCCCACATAACTGCACAGCCTGCTGGCCTTCCCAAGTGCTGTTGGATGGTCAGTGTCTCTCCCAGTGCCCAGATAGTTACTTTAACCAAGAAGGCAGTTGCTCAGGTAAGTATGTAACCTGTTTGGGCATGTCCCCTATGCCACTGTTGTGTCCTTGTCATGCAGCCAGATTCTGAAATTAAAAATGTGGTCAGACCAGGGGACCAGGGTTGGGCTCTAAATCCTCGTCTTAACTTTGTTAGGTGTAGAGTGGGGGGAGCAAGTGAAGTTCTGTTCTTCCAATAGAGAAGTGTGGATGAAGTGAGAAATTGGAGAGCTTTTCCCTGTGCCTCCAGTGAGGGATGGCTGCGATGGTGTTTGTCATGGAGACAAGCTTCCACACACAGGTTCTAAGGCATCCGTGTAGTACCAGGTATTTGGCATTGACTCTGCAGTTCCCAGCCCTGCTTCCCCTGGCTGCAGCCTGAGAGAGCAACAAGAGGACATGATATTTATTTTTGTCTTGGATATGTCAGGCCAGTATGTTTTTAACAACATCTTTATATTTCAGTGACAGAGATTCTAGAAATTACTAGTTGAGATGAGGTCAGGGTTTTATTGGAATTGACAAAATACTAAAATTTGAGCACCTTAATATAGCATTGTGTTTTCATGTATCTACAGAAGAAAAGATAAGACAAAACACATTCTATCATGATTACTATTTTTAGTTCTAAAAGTAGGTGGTTGAGGCCTGCTTAGAGGAAAAAGCCAATCATTATAAAATTGTATGATATGTATTTCTGGAGTCAGGAAACATGTAATAAGGGCACAAAATATTTTTTAAATAAATCAATACTCATTAGGTTCACCTAAGCCTCCAACTCCAAAGAGGAAATCCAGTGTAAACAGAAACCTAGACAACTGAAGATCCGTCTACTTGAATTTTCTTTTTCCAAGTACATTCTTAATCTCTCTAGGCCCTTGATAGGTCACTTTACTTTAAATACTCTATATCAATCTCAGTGGGAACGTTCCTAGTTTTGGGGGGGTTGGGATTGTCTTTGAAAAGTGTTGTCTATCCTGAGTGCCCTCTCCCTTGTCCAGCTGGTTGTCCTGTGTGTGAAATTATTGGGGGGTCAAGTCTGAGTAGCTCTAACTCTCCCCCATCTGTGCCTCTGCCTTCCTACAGCCAGCAGATGGCCGGTGTCCTGAGTTGGCAGGGCACGCAGGTCACTGGAAATCTGGCAGGAGGAAGAACTGGGAGGTAGAAATCATCCTAAGAACTCCAGTATCTTTTGAACAGGTGTTTTCCAAGCTAAGAACCTCAAGAATCTGGAGGAGTGATAGCTAATGAATGCTGGCTAGCCTTCTCATCAGTAGTACATTTTCTTACTTGCTTGCTTTATTTATTTGTGTAGGTTTCCCCCACCCCTCATAACTTCTTTTCTTCCTTTGGCCTCTTGCCAGAAGTGAGAGGAGGTTGACTGTGCTCAAAATCTGTGCCTTTGCTTGCCACGAGCTTTGTGCCAGAAGGGAATTCTTTGTCATCGGTTCCAGCAAGCTCTGCCCAGCTCCCGTCCCTCACCTTCCCTCCTCTTGGAATCAGACAGGCTTAGACCTCCTTGCCCTTGGCAGGGAAATCCTTCTCTCTCATGCTGCCTGCTTTGGCAGCACCAACGCAACTGCAATCTTCTACTCCTTGCGCCCTGATCTTTATTGCCTGCACCTCCTGGGACTTACTTGTTTTCAGGGTGGTACCCTTTAGTACATGGGTGCTTTTTTGGGGGAAAACAGAGCTTGGACTTCAAACCTGGCTCCTGATAACCTCCAGGAAGAGGACTTTCTGTTCTTTGTATTTTAATTAAGTGTTGCTGCTAACACAAGGCATCCAAATTGTGTCCTGAAGGGAGAGCATGGCTGTCATCTGACTCTAGTGAGGAATATTGGTGTCCCTGGCTGTGTATGGTTTTCTTTGGCCAACCAGAAATTTCTGAGAAGCAAAATGTCTCCTTCTGCTCCCTGTCCCACTCTTTGAATCACATGAGGTATTTTAATGAGAAGGAGGAACTCTTAACTACTCACCTCTCTGCTTTGTGACCTTGATCTGAACATCCTCACTTACCCACATTGAGATGGTCAGGCTGGGCCATCTGGAATGTGCGGCCAATTACTCGAAGTTTTGTGGTTCTAGATTCCACATTCTGTTCATGGACAGTATTGTCACTGACACCAGAAATGTCATCTTTTGGTGGGGCCTAAGGATAGGCCAGGCTTGCTCAGGAATCTGCAAAAGATGTTTAGTGTTTGAAGTCTGCCTCTCATGTAATTTATGGTGGGCATTCATCCTTCATGTATTCACATGCTGAGCCGCTGATTCCAATCCTGGTTTTTGTTTCTCTCCCTAGAATGCCACCCCACCTGCCGGCAGTGCCATGGCCCATCGGAGTCTGAATGCAGCTCCTGTCACCCTCATGTCACTCTTGCTGGCGGGAGCTGCAGGACCAGTTGTAAAGAAGAGCAGTTCCTCAACCTGGTGGGGTACTGCACTGGTGAGTGGGGGCGCCTTCGTCGTCGTGGCAGTCACTAGCCAGGGGCTGGGGTTCTTCGTGCCAAGCTTAAGAAGGCTCTCCGGTATTTGTCTGCCATCAGATGAAGAGCTCTTTTTGGGGAGGCATTTGTCTCAGGTCCGGGAACTTACTTTACTGCTTCTTATCAGACATTTGGTACATATTTGTCGATTCAAATGGAATCTTCTACTAACACTCTTGAACTTCCTAAAACAATTTAGGGTCTCATATTAATGAAGATTAAAGTGAAGATAATAGTGGCTCTTAGGCATGTGGTGCACTTCAGCTTAGGATAGCAATGCGTTGCTTCGGTCCCTCAGGAGACTCTCTCCCTCCTGTCTACATTATCTTCTGCCTCTTGCTGTGGAGAACTTTTGCCATCAGCCCTAAGCACAAAAATTTAGGGACGTTAACCTAAAAGTAAGTTAGTTGTCTCAGGAGATGGCATTTTTTCCTCCTCAGTTTAGAACTCTGATTTCAAAGAGGTATATATTAGGAAAGTAGCCTGGAATTTGGGTAATGGTGAAAAAGCCATATAGTGTTTTGCGTTTATTCGTTCATTCGTACAACAAATATCTGAGTGTCTACTCATGGCCAGATGCTTTGAAAGCAAAAAATGAAAAGAAAGAAAAAGAAAAGAAAGGTGAATGAGACAGTGACTCTGCCCTCAAAGAGCTTAGAGTCTAGAGAGAGGAATTTACAGACTAGTGGGTAATTACATATTTCTTGACTCACTTCTCCATATTGTAGGAGAAACATGAAGAGATTTGGCTACAGCAGTTTTTATCACAGCCCCAAAGGGCTTGACTGGGAGGCATTCTGAGATGCCACTAGGAAAGGTATAAAAGCTAGGATCTGGTCAGTTGCATGTTGGAGAAGTTGATCTGTCTGTAAGCCTTGTGTTTGGGCAGGGATGGAGTGTGGCCAATTGTCTAGATCACAGTATGGAGCAAGCACAGTCAGTCTGGGACTCAGTTGTCCATTTTGCTGGGTGGGGCTACAGGAAGTCAATGACAGTTCTCCAAGTGTGGCTGGTAGTGCCATGGTGTAGGGTTATCCATTCCTTTTTGCACATGACCTTAGCTGATGACTAGACATTTTGGGTATAGTGTCTATACTGTAGGAAGACTGAATTGTCCAAAGCAGAGTGGCCACCAAAAAGATGCTGGGATTCGGGGTAAAAATCAATGGTAAAGACAGCAAACATTTTAGGGGCAATGAAAAGTAGAAGCTCAGAGAGAACAGGCTTGAGACAAATGAGCTACGCCACAGCTGTAGGGTGTGAGCCTCTTGCCAGAACTGCCACCTGTATTCAGGACTTAGGAAGTAGGCAAATAGGAGGCATTACTGCATACCCTTAAAGAGGAATCTGGGAATGGCAGGGACTGTCTGTTATTACAGTTTGTGAGCTTGAGCTCATGACTGCTTCTTACGTTAGGATACAAAGGAGCAGTTACTTTGAGAACTAAGAGGTTCTCATGGTTTAAGTACATTTGCAGGTATTTACGTAGAACTTACAAAGTGCTGAGTTGCGATTTGAGGGGACGCAGAGATCTTTCATGCTACTTACGGAGATGAACGAAAACACAATTGCAGTTAACGAATAGTACAGAACAACTTATAGATAATAGCACCAACAGGCAGTATGCGTTGTAGGAGTTTAGAGGAGGGAGTAGTAAAAGATATGAAAAACACTGTGGAGAAGGTGGAAGCTAAGATTCTTCCTGAAGAGTAACTAAGATTTGGTTAGACAGAGGGAAGATAAGTAGGATTTCTGGGTGTGCTTCCCCCAGGAGACAGGGCAGACAAGTGAAATACATGGACCATTCACAACCAGTGAGTGGTCCAACATAGACAAAGAACATGGTTTGTATTAAAACATATTAGATGAAACAGTTGGAAATTTTGGGTTGGAATCAGGGTATAGAGAGCCCAAAGTTCTAGGCCAGAAAGTCTGAACTGAATTTTATGGGCAATGGGGCCATGAGAGTTTCAGAAAGGACTATGACTTGATTGAGAGTGTGGTATGGGCAGGAAATCTGCCGATCTGTGGAAGATGGACTAGAGTGAGGAGAGATTATAGTCCGAGAAAGGAGTTAGAAGGGTGGACCTTCATGATGGCTTTTCTATTTTCAATGTATTCTGTATGTGGACCCTAAAAATTTATGCAGGGTCATATTGTAAGTAAATGTTTATATAAGGAGATTAGAAAAGTTTAATTTTTAATGAGCTCTGTTCTCTCCAATGTCCAGAGCCCTCTTTGATTGTAAATTAGGTGATTAGGAGTTGCATTAATTTTTTAAAAGCTAATAGGGGACCATTAGAATAAAGAATCATGGGACTAAACTAAATGACTGGAAATCCTCAGCCCTAAAATAAGAGTTTCCACTAAAATAGGCTGAAAGGGACAAACCTTGGCTGTCCAGGGAATTAGATTTATTAAGTAAAGGTTTTAAGAAAGGTAACCATCGTCTGGTGCTTGGAAATCCTTTGTTGAATAGAGACCTGTATATCAGTGTTTGTTATAGAAAAATTTGACCAGTAATACCAACTATTGATCTTTCAAAGAAATGCACTGACTCCAAAGTTTACATTTTCAGTTAATATATGCCCCTTCCAAACTCCTCCCACTTCTCTCTGTGGCATTGTAATGAATTTATTCATTTACAACTTCGTCAAACACACTCCATGTTGAGCACTGTGCTGGGCTCTGGGGATGCCCACGTTAATAAGATGTGGTGCTTGTATTTAAGAAATGTACCATGTAGTGAAAGAAGGGCATATGTGTTGACTATGATAGTGCTGTGGATATGAGATGAACCCGTGGGACAGGACCCTAGCCCCCACTGGGTGTGTGTGGCAGGGTAGGTAGTGGAGGCTTTCTGGAGCATATCATAATGGAGATGATTTTGAAAGATAAGTAAGAAGTAGAGGGGTTTGAAGATTTGGAAGGGAGAACATTCCAGAAAGTGGACCAAAGTATACTGTCTGTTCAAGCACCAACAAAGAATTAAGCAGAATGCCAGCTCTGAGTATAGGAGTGGTGGTACTTAGAACAAAAGGGACCAGGGTCAGGTCAGGAAGGCCACCTTGTACATTCTGTTTAAGGAGAATGTACTTTGTCATCAAGGCTGTGGAGATCTCTTGAAGGGATCTCCTTCAAGATGGAGGGGAGTGTCGTGGTTTCATTTCTGTGAAGAGAAAGATCCATAGAAGACTGTGTAGAAGACAAGACTGGGGCAGTAGAATCTTAAGAGGTAGTTGTAAGAATTCAGATGAGAACTGAAGCCTTTAGTGAGAAAATTGCTGAGGGGGTGCGGGAAGGGGGGGGATGGCTTCACGAAGAATTAACTCTATGTTAGGTTGACCTGTGTGAGATTGCTATTTTGTGTGCACAAATGATCAAAGAGTGGCAATTTTATATGGTTCAGCCTAGTAAAAGCAATAGAAGTTGGCAATGTCTCAGCCCCGGGGACTCAGGGAAAGGGAGTTTTGGGGATGATTTCAAGGTTTCTGGGCAAATTAATTTGAGGAGTGGGAGTACTATTTACTAAGGGCCAGAAAAGGAAGATAATGTGTTTGAACTGGACAAATTGACTTTAGGGTGACCGTTGGACATCTAAGGGTAGCTGTCCATGAGGAGGTTGAAGGTGTTAATGAACATGGATTTCTTCCTATAACCACTAGGAGCTCATCTGCTGTTTTCATTTTACCCTGAACCTAAATTCCTGGAATATTTTTTTAACTCAAGTGTTGCTTTAGTCAGGTCATAGTTAACCTCCTGGAACATTTCAGTGACTTTTATCTAAACTCGGGAAGGTGTTAGGAGGAGCCCTGTGATGATAGACAAAGCAGAAGATAATCCATCCAATGCAGTGCCATCTGTGGAATGCATGTTCATCAGCCTGGGGAAATTCTAGCCCCTGGAGAAGGACCCTCCCTGTTCCCTCTATCGTGTGTGAGCTCTGCAGGGTGATAGGATTTACTCACAGGATTTACTCTCTAGTGGAGCTATACCTAAGATCATTCTCAGAAACCTCTTAATTGCACTTAGATGTTTAAGAAAGAAAATTACATCTAATCTATCACACAGACAAGAATAAACATATCCTGGGAACAGATCCAAAAACCTCAATGTGTTATCACATATGGAGATGTCATATGAGTGGAGTTCTTTCCTCCAAGTTTATCAAAGCAAATATAGTTTGTGAGATTTAGGCCAGGGCTGAAGGTTTTCGACAAAGATAAATGAACTGAAGGCCGAGGCAAGAGTGGACAGATTGCGGCAGGCGTGGCTTAAGTGCTATGAAAACCAGGCTTTTGCTTCCTAGATTTTTGCTCTTGTGGTATATATTTTGCCTATGCCTAAATGACACTCTCCCCAAGTTCCAAAGACTGGGGTGATTTCTCCACTTGCCTTCCTCAGCTAAAATATTTCTCCTGTTCATAGGAGAGGGTGAAAATTAAAACGAAAACATAAGGGGAAGTGTCCAAATGCAGATGCATTAAAAAAATGCATTGGGTATTGTGAAGTGCCTAATAGGATGGCTGCACTTTTGAGTCTATATAGAAAGGAGGTGATACTGAGAGTAGTAAGTAGAAGGGAAGACTGGAAAATTGTAAACAGCTGATTCATTAGGGTTGTAGCATCCTGGGGGGATTAAATTTTGTTTACGCAGTAATTTCTTAAATGCTCATTTGTTTATAAATCTACACCAGAATGTAAGCAAAAGAAGACAAGCGTTAGTAAAGCATTATTATTCTGAACATTTTCATGTTGTATTCCATGGGACTCACATTTTAAGCAATAGTTAATAGGTACTGTATGCAAAAGAGATTCTGGCTCAGGAAATTTGGGAAACTGTCCGGTAGATAAAGTTAAGCACCTTTCTTTATTGCAAAGCAAGTGGATGGGCATGATGAATCTCTAAGATAAAAGAGACTGAATATTTCTCAAACATTCAATTGTAGACCCTTCCCCATTATTTGTTATAGCCTCTCAGAGCTAACCAGTAGTTTGCAGAACAATCTTTGGGAAGCCCTGCAATGATTTTAGTATATTTGACAATTTATTTGTATTCCCTAAAGAGTAAAATATAGTAATCAACCAATACTCAGATTATGGATTCCCTTCCGTTCATCCCTTCCTTATTTCTTATTTCTTCCTTCCTTCTTCCTTCCATCCTCTGGGCAAGCAGAGGGCCACCAAGGAGGCTCAGGTTTGCCACTGTCTTGCTTGTTGAAGAGCATGGAAGAGTAATCAGTGCTTACCTTCCAGTGTTAGGTCTGAAAAGAATTTGCTCTCTGAACCTGAGTGAAGCTATTTGTTGATGGATTAGAAAACCTGTTAGCATTTTTCTTCCAAATCATAAAAAGAAAAACGTTTAAGCCCTTGCCATGATTTTCCCCACTCACTGTCATTATTTTTGAGAAGTGGGGCCTTAAGAAGTGGTGGAAAAGTTGAAACGTACAAATTAAAAGAACAACAAATGCTCATTTTGGAATGCACTGATAACAACCACAGCAGCAAGCAATGAAAACCTCAGTTGGAGTTGAACATAACTAGGGAGCTGGGAAGGAACCCCATGTGAGCCAGCGTCCCAGCTGTCTGCCTCCACACACAGGGACTTGGAGCCAGAGGTGAGAGCCAGCTCTGTTCTACAGCAGCTTCTGCATGGGGGGCAGGTGTGTTGGCACAGCTCTCCATCTTGCTGGAGCTGCTCCTGCGGCTACAAGCTACAAGAAATGCAAGAGCCACACATTACCAGTGTGGAGCGGTTACTCCCTTAGGTTGATCATCAAAATCCTGCTCATCCATTCCCCATGGCCTGGCTCAGATCCCTTTCCTCTAGGACCAGCTTCCTCTTGGCATCTCCCAGGTGGTAATAAAGTGTGCTGATCGTTTCTACCAATTACCTAGTACTTGGCATTGACTAGCTCATATTCCCTATAAGTGATCTTTTCGTGGTATCTAATAACAGATGACTCTTCTGAGGGCTTAGTATGTGACAAGCACTGTGCTAATTGTTTTGAATGTGTTTTGCTGTTTAATATTTTTTAAATTTAAATTCAGTGACTTAACTTATAGTGTATTATTAGTTTCAGAGGTAGAGTTTGCATATATCAGTTGCATATAACACCCATTGCTCATTATACCAACTGTCATCCTTGTTGTCCATCACCCACTTACCCCATTCACCCCACCCCTCTCCCCTCCAGCAACCATCAGTTTGTTCTCTATAGTTAAGAGTCTCTTATGGTTTGCCTCCCTCTCTGATTTCATCTTCTTTTATTTTTCCTCCCTTCCCCTATGACCCTCTGTTTTGTTTCTTAAATTCCACAAATGAGTGAAATCATATGATAATTGTCTTTCTCTGATTAACTTATTTCACTTAGCATAATACCATCTAGTTCCATCCATGCCATTGCAAATGGCAAGATTTCATTTTTTTTTATTTTGCCATTTAATATTAACAGTGATCCTCCAAAGCAGATACTGGTGTTACATATTGAAGAAACCGAAACACAGAAAGGTAAGTAACATGCTCAAAATGATGAAAGTCAGAATACAGAGCCAAGGTTTGAACCTAGACAGTGTGATTCCAAAATCTACATGCATAACCATTTAGTTGTACTCTGCAATGCTAAATATAGTTGATTCTAACAGCAGGCGCTCAAGAACAATTTTTTGATTGATGGATTAAAAGGGACTGGCATGACAAAATGCCTTGAAGAGCATTGTTGAGAAAAGTTACAAGAACTTGCTAGTCTGTTTTAAATGCTAAGGAAGCTGTTTTAGGCTGCCATGTGTTCTTATCATATATATATCATTCTTAAATACATAAACTTTAAGTAAAAATATTAACGTACACTAAATTTTGTCATTCTACACTTTAATCTTTTTTGGAGGATATACACATGCAGTTTTTATTTTTATTTATTTATTTATTTAAATTTATTTTTATTAAAGATTTTATTTATTTGACAGAGAGAAGCACAGAGAGAGAGAGGGAACACAAGCAGGGGGGGTGAGAGAGGGAGAAGCAGGCTTCCCGCCGAGCAGGGAGCCCGATGCGGGACTCGATCCCTGGACTCCGGGATCATGACCTGAGCCAAAGGCAAATGCTTAGTGACTGAGCCACCCAGGTGCCCCACACATGCAGTTTTTAATAGTTGTAGTCAGCACCTATATATTTCTTTGTTCATTTCTCTTAAATATCAGTTAATTTATGTATTTCCGTGTGTTGGCAAATATTGGAAGAATCTACATTATTGTAATTTTTTCATGGCTAACTGGCATTCTGTTATGTTTGTATAGCTTCATTTGAGTGGCCATTTTCCTGTTGTGGGGCTGAGCGGTTATCAGCAGGGATTGGATTTACTGCTCAGCCCACCGATGAGATCCAGGGCTTCAGGTGGGACTGGGTGTGTTTCTCATATTATTGGTAATAGTAGTACTGGTGTGTTTGTGGAGTTCTATACTTTTTAAAACACTTTTCTCATTTATCTTTTCATTTGATCATCTCCAGGTACTTTCCTGTAGAGATGGGAAATCTAATTCTGTGGGAATTCTCAGTCCAGTGACTGGCACATAGATGGTGATCAAGAAAAGCTGGGTAAATGAGTGCCTCACATCTGGCACCCTCATGATCACTATAATCCCCTTGTGGTATTCTGTACCCTTCTAATGCTTCACATAGTAATTATATCAAGGATATTTCTTCTTAGTGTGACCCTTTTTTTGCTTCTTATCTCGTTCTTGTTCACCTCCCACTTTATCCCATCTGGTCCAATTCTTCTGCCTCTATATTTTTTCAATTTTCTAGTTTCTTTTTTTTTCTTTAAACACTTACTACTTCATTTTCCTTATCTTCTTTTCTGGCAATGTACTTTCTTTTCTTATTCCTCATCTTGTCATCGTATTGCCTATTGCTTGAACTACGAATTACATATCCAGTCTCTCTCCAGAACTTTCAGTGATTGTCTCTTTTTTGTTCTCCCAAATTGTGTTTTATTTAAGAGACCACACACTGTCTGTTGAAGGATGAGTGAATATTCCAAGGTGTTTCTTTTCTTTACCTTACAGAAAAAAAAAAAAAAGAACATGACCTATGTTTAAATTGTGCCTTCCTAAATTAAAAAAGAAGAACTTCTATACGTCTCCTTCATACAACTTTTCCTTAACAATATATTACCTACAGAAAGACTATTTCCAAGCTTTCAATGTGGCAGGTCTCTCAGTGAAGTCAGAATTGCTGTTGTCTTTATCAGAATTGCTATTGTCTTCATCAGCATTGCAAGTATTGCTTAAAGAACACAACTGAATTTAGACTCACAGGTGTCCTCTCAGTACTAAAGATGGCAAGATTGCTAAGGCTGTACTTATCTATGTTTCTTCCACACATGTAAATCCCTGTGGTTTACATGCTGTAGGCAAGAAGAGTGACTTAGACGTAGGCATGATGATCAGTATATACTAGTGTCAGTTCTGACTGGGCCTAATACAGAGCAAGAATAATGGCCAATGTTTATTGAGCATTTAGTATGTGCCAGCTCCTTACATATGTTATCTCATTTAATCATGACTGCAATCCTTGAAGGTCTGTCCTGTGATTAGTAGTATCTCCATTTTATAACCCGGGAGATGAAAAGTAGAAACATTAAGCAACTTACTTGACATTTCACAGCTAGCGAGTAGGAGGGCCAGGCATGGAAGCAGTGCTGAGTCAGAGGGCCCACAGCTGAGCGTGTCACCACCTTCTGAGCTCTGATCTAGTTCCAGTAAGACCGTCTTTGCTTCTTGGTTGTCCTGTTATTTACAGCTCCCTTTGATGTTTTGTCATCCAGCCGATCATGCCTTTCCTTACACACCGTCCATTCCTTCCCTCACCTCAAATCTCACTCACTCAGATCAGTTTACATCTCTGCTTTCTTTCTCATTTGGAAGAAGAGCATAATCTGATAAAAACAACAAAAAACCTTCCTCATCTTTTCTCCTCAAGGGCTGTGCTTCCTCTTTTAGATACCTCTTTTTCCTCATGCCTTCCTTGAGGAAGGAGCCCCCTCACCCTGGCTTCTCTATTTGTGGCCTGAGCCTAAAGGGACATTCCCTTCAGGAGTTGGTCTTGCCTGTCAGCTTTTTCCTTTTCTGGTTCCTCCATCCCTGTCCCTACCCACCCCCTTGCCCTGGTGATACCTCTCACAGCCTCGAACCAGTCCTCATTTCTGTTTTCTCCTTGGAGTCTGTGTGAAGTGCACATGTGATGGTCTTCTCCAGGTCCTCATCTATACCTGTATACCTCCTAGATATCTAATCCATAAGCTCCATCTGCATGTCTCTTAACCCACGAGGTCCTTTTCTTCCATCTCCTGAATTTCTTATCCATCCATTGCTGATTTTTTAACTCGCAGAATTCAAAACAGTTGAGTGCCCTGCTTCCTCCCTGCCCTAGCCCACATTCTTGCTCGCTGCCCCACCTCACAAAGTTCAAGTCCCTCTGATTCTCTTTGAATAAAACATTCTGTGGCCCTCCTAAGACACCTGTTGCTTTTTTGTAGGCACAGTTTCTCTGCAGTACACCCTGTCATGAACATCTCAAGGGAAGATGCTGAGTCTGACTCAATCAATGCTCTGTCTCCTGCAGAAACTTCCATAATGCCTTACACTCAACTGACGTTCCATAGATGTTCACTGAAGTGAATGTTTTCCTGTTTTGGGAGGTCCACCAAGAGCAAAGAATACACAGCTGGAAGACTAGGTAGAAGGCACTGACATACATGGAGGAGTGGTGCTCATGACCCCTTGTTGGCAGCAGGAATGGGCACTGAAAGTGAGCAGAGAGCTTAGCTCTTACCTCTGGCACTGCCTCCTGCTGCTACCAGTAGACCATGTGGTCCCTAAGAGCTCATGGGTGGGCTGGGCCAAAACAATCAAAGGGGAAAGAGAGGATGCTTCTTTCTCCTCTGCCATCTGTATGTTATTTGCTGAATTTCTTCTGTGCTGGCTCACAAGGTATACCTTGTCCATTTTAAAAGTGGCATCAGCATTCAGATTCTATGTGCACTTTAAGGGCCCTGAGCTCTGGCACGAAATCATTTCTTTTTTGCCTGATGAGGAACAGCCACAAGTGCTGATTATTGTAACCACTTCCAAACGCATTTAATGTGGTTGCATTAAGAACCTAATCGACTGACAGGACATTATTAAAAACTTACTGTGTGTCTAAATTTGTCTTTATAGGTCATTATTTATCAGCTAAGGAGTCACTGCCCCATAAAACCAACATCCAAAGCCATTGCTTCAACAGTACACATTTACTTTAATATCTTCAAGCTTTTTTGACTTTGCTCCAAAGACATGAAATAAGTCATTTCACTGCTGTGTGCTCCCATCCATCATGATTGTGGGTAATCCTCACTGATCCTCGAAGCAGAGCCTTTGTGATTTGAAGAAAGCATCACACGGTGATGACCACATGTAATTTCCTTACAGCTGCAGGGTGACATATTAGAGGATATTACAGCTGCTGGGTCAAAATATTATTTTTATCTATTTAAATTTTTAGCATGCTGTGCATATTTAGAAAACAAATGGAATCCTCTGCTTGCTTAAAAATAAGAAATGTATTTATTTCAGCCCAAGCTAATACTCCAGTTCCAGTTTCCCTTGCAATGTGTTCATTAATGTGTTTGTTTAAAGTGCTAATTCACTGGGTTCGTTAACAACACATACAAACAACTGGATTTCCATCTGCCCTCCCCTCTCCCACATGCTTATTATATGCCAGTAATCTGAAACAGGCTACACATAAACATATCCTGGGTCTCTCTTCTTTCCTTGTCATCCTTAATGAGTCTTATATTTAAAGACTCTTCACTGTAATTGAAATCGTGACAAATTAGGATTTACTTACTGAGTAGCAATGCTAGGACTCAGAGAGACGGCCTCTGGAACAGGTGCTGTTTTTAAGCAATTAATGGATACACACTCACCATTTAGACATATTTGAGGTTAGCCTCCTTTTTTGATTACAGACAGCAAGGTCAGATGCAAATGCCTTACCTTACAGATGGGGCTTTTAGGATGGGACTTTAATCCTTGCAGAGGCTGCTAGATTGGTAGGTTGGAAACTCAGTTCCCCTGTTATAGTAACTGTAGCCCTGGGTCAAATTAAGCAGTGACAGTATAAACTTCCTCTAGTGTATCCTGTGAAATTGTTCCAAATGTCACCTGATGGGGGAGCGGGCATGGAAGGTGGGGTGAGGAGGATTGTACGGGAACAGACTCTGGCTTTTTGGCCTCTCTGAAAATACTGCTGCCATTTTAAGGACACAATTTCTGACAGTCGTGCTTATGCAGTTTGGGTCCAGCAAAGATCTGAATTAGGATTTGTCAGACGGTCACCACCTACCAGGAAGAATGCAAGAGTTGCCTCCCAGTCAGCTTAATTCTTAGAAAATAGGCATGCAGATTTCACTATGCATGAAGTGACTGGTGTCCAAGCAGTTCCCTAGGATGCATGGTCATCTCCAGCAGTGCCTAGAGATGGGGCCCATACCACCTCTTAATTATGTTTAGAGTGTATAATTAATACATTTGGCTGGCCTTGGGGACATTTCTCTTTCCATTATCTCAAATCCTACTGACAGGGCAGTTGTAAATTGTCATACACATAGCCAGGCGGTGCCCTTTCTCTTGGCCTGAAGTGGATTTTGAAAACTGGGAGATGCACACTGACCTCTTCATGAGCCTCCAAATTCCCTATAATTTTCTAGGATTCTGATTCAAAAAACCTTTTTTTTTTTTCATTCACTTAACAAATAGGCAAGGACTACCTACTAGATACTACTGATTTAGCCAAATTTCACTTTGTTTTAATTTTTAAAGTATTTTGGAAACTGACAGTTTGTGAAAAGGTCTTCCCAGGTCATGTCTGAAAGATAAACCAGTGGTACATTGGCCTTCCTTTTCAAGGAAAACTCAAGATCTTCATTCTTAGTCCTGACAGCTTCCATGTACTTAATAATACTCTTAATATGCTTAGTCTAGCACAAGCTCATGAGAACAGTTCAGCAGCAGGGTACAATGAACAGAGTCTTCTAGACATAATGGAGAGGAGGAGGAGGGGAAAGAACAGTAGGAACCCCTGACCCCTCCCCAGCAAGGTTCCTATTAAGAGCTGCTGTGTGTCAGCTCTTGGATTGTTTGTTCTTTGCTGTGGTTCTCGTGTCTTCTCTCATCACTAGTTAACCTTCCATCCAACAGTTTCTCATTTAAATCTGTAATAAAAACACAGAGACCTCTGTAAATAGACTGGCAAAGAACACAGACACAGACAACTCCATTCCCAAGGGCCCTTAGGATAAAATACACGCTCCTTTTCATGGTATTCTAAAACTGGGGCAGCTGGATCCTGAGTGGCTCTTTTCTATGTTCTTTAAGATCCAGCCATGTTGAACATCTCTCAGTTCCTTGAAGGCATCCTGTTCTTTTGGGCTGCTGGGTTTTTGCCCAAGTTTTCCCTCTTCTTGGAACCCTTTCCAAACCCTCTCACCCTGCCCAGCTCTTCTTGCAGCTAACCCTCACGAGGGTTCATGTCTCCACCTTCTCTAGGAAGCCTTCACAGTCTCCTGGACTGAGTTGGGACCCCTATTACAGACTTCCATGGCGCCTTGATACTTACCCTTTAGCATTTTACAAAATGTTCCTAACTATCTCGTGGCAGTCTTGCATCTCAGCGTTTGCCATATGTGCTATTGTGGGGTGCTCACCCCCCCAACCCCCCATGCCACCATCTCTGTTGGCCTGTGACATGGGTCTCAATTTGGAGAAAACCCTTTTTAGGGCAAGAAGCACAGCGCAAGTCCATTTCACTGTTGGATTATTGAATATGCCACTTGGCTGCCCCCACCCTGTTCCACGGGAGGGAAGGGCAAGGGTAAAGTGAATGGTCTCTCTGTCCCTTCTTTCTCTCCAGATGGAAATGTTTTTCTGAGCTGGGGCACAGAAGTGGAGAGTGTAGTGGTTGTAGTGGTGGACTGGGTCTGGTAGCTCCAATGCATATTCAAGTTTGTTTTTCCTTCCATCTTCCCTCTGTTCCCTGAGCTCTATGAATTTGGTATCTTGTAGATCTGATTCTGATAACTTTTGCTGGCAGGTCATGAGGGCCCCGGCTTCCTGGTTCAGTGGGGGCGGTTACTTACCATGATAAGGAAAGAACTCATTGGTTGCCATATCAAATTATTGTTTGATTACATATATTTCATACTCGATTATAATTATATATCCAGGGTTATTTTTCCTGACCATACTGCAAGCTGTATGACATTTGAACATTTTTGTTTTCTGAAAGATTTTTTTAAAGCTCCACCTTACTTAAAAGAAATATAACTGAAAACAATGATGTAACTGAAGTTTTCACCAACCAAATTAACCAAGATTGTTTTACCGTTTTCAGTTCCTTAGTGCAGGCAGAGTTATGAGGAAACAGTCTCATGGGTGACTCTTGGAAATGTAAACTAATACAGACTTTCTGGAATGGAATCTGTAATACCTGTTAAGAATTTTAGGTTGTTTTCATGCCTGTAGTGGTTGAAAGTACATGATCTGGAGTCAGTGTAGATATGACTTGTGAGCAGATGACTTAATCTCTGAGTCTCCATTTCTTCATTTTTAAAATGGGTATAATATCACATACTTCATCTTTGCAGGCTATGCATGAGATTATATATTTATAATAAGTAGCGTAATGCTTGGTATATATTCCAAGCTCAATAAATATAAGCTATAATAATATGAATTGGGGTGCCTGGGTGGCACAGTCTGTTAAGCCTCTGACTCTTGATTTCGGCTCAGGTTGTGATCTCATGGTTGTGAGATCAAGCCCAGTGTCGGTCTCTGTGCTCAGCACAGAGTCTACTTGGGTTTTCTTCTCCCTTGCCTTCTGCCTCTCCCCCACCATAAATAAATAAAATCTTTTAAAAAAATTTAAAAATTCGAATTGCAATCCTGACAATGTCTTTTGGGAGCTAAACTAAAATTCACAGAAGTCTTATCAAATGGATGAATTGGAAGTAAATGTTTAAGTACAGTTCACCCTAGAACAACACAGGTTGAACTGTTTGGATCCATTTATATATACATTTTTAAAAAATAAATACAGTACAGTATTATACATGTATTTTCTCTTCCTTATGATTTTCCTTTTTTCTTATGATTTTCTTAACATTTTCTTTAGTTTATTGTAAAAATACAATATATAATACCTATAACCTACAGAATATTTGTTAATTGATTAGGTTATCAGTAAGGCTTCCAGTCAATAGTAGGCTATTAGTAGTTAAGGCTTTGGAGAGCCAAGTGTTATACATGAGTTTTTGACTGTTTGGGGGGTCAGCGCCCCAACCCTTGATTTTTCAAGGGTCAGCTATATATAAAAAGTGCAAGTTTCTTATTTATTTATTCAAGGCTGAGATATTGCATCACTCTTAAAATGATGTTTACAAAGAATTCCTGATGACATGTGGAAATGCTGATGGTGTTTAGTAAAAAAAAGATATTATGTGACAACATTTAATATAATCTCATCTATGAAAAAAAAGCTATGTATGTAAAAGTACATAGAAAAAGAACTGAGAGGAAAATGTCAGTGTCAGTAGCTGATTACCTGAAAGGGCTATTTAGGGTGGTTTTTATGTATATTTATATTTGTAAAAATGTTTTTCATATTTTCTTCCGTGGCTCACTTTGCACTCCGAAAAACAAAACCTCAAGGCTCTTATCAGAGCCACACTCAGCCCCTCTTTTGGGCAGAAGATCTCAGGGGCCCCCGCGCTTGAGCTTGAAGCTTGCTTATTTCCAAGGTGCTACCCGGTGGGACTAGCCAATTGTAGCCTGTCAGCCCTGAGTTCTGTAGCCTGCTCTCATGAACCACTCTTTTCTGATTGTAAGTCAGAACACAGGTATTAATCCTTAAGTCCTTTTTGCTGTGATTTCTGGCTTCTTTCCCTGCACATCATTACTCATTTTGAGCTCTCTCAAAGAACTCTCCTATAAGGAGATTTTTGACTTCAGGCTCTCAAGACAGAGGTGTTTCCTAGGTTTTAGGAATTTATTTTTCTTTTCTGGTTGGTTGAAGAAAAGTCAGTCAGCCTTCCAGTTGACTTGAGAGCAGGATTTCAGAGCATATTTAAGTGGTCTTCTGTTGGGGGCTTGTAAATAAGAGAGTTGAGAAGGGAGGTTTGCATGAATACTTAAACATGGGATCACTTAACTTGTTTTGGAATGAATCTATTCATAGGAATGATTGTTCGGTATGGCTTTTTAAACCATGGATGAATGAATAAGGAATAGATACAGGTCTTCACAAAAAGAGGGAGCCCAACTTCCAGACTCAGGTAGTCACAGTCTCGTGTGTAAGCTAAAACTCTTTGGGCAGCCTGCAGTTGATTGTTTTATATTTTTCGGGTGTCATTTATTGATTTCTCCTTGCTTCCAGCTACACCATCATGTAATGTGATATGTCTAAATTGATGTGATGCCTTCTTAAAACTTCTCATGGAGCCATGAAGAAAGGGGCAGAGGCCTGGAGTGATTTGGGAGTCTCTGCAACTCTTGAGCCGTTTCCACTGGCTTCTAGCGGCTCTCTATAGAAATATGATGCGAACAGCCCTGTCTAGTTTAGGACCTTCAGAGGATGAGACTTGATTAGGAGGAAGACAGACGGTGAGGGTTGTGAGTAATGTCTGCATTTATCAGGCAGTCAGTGGCAGAGAACAAGGACCTGGCTATGAAGAGCACTAGGATAAAGCATACTAAAGGAGGATAGAGGGGTCAAGGAGGTGGACAGCCATGGTGTCACGGGTTGTAGAGATCTCCTGCAGGTTAGGAATTAGAGGAAGCCTTTAGATTTGGTCCTAAATGATGGCCAGAGACCTTTTCAAGGCAATACCACAGCAGATTTGTGGAGGCTGAAGGCAGATCCCAGCAAGTTAGTGAGGCAGGGAGGTTGGGTGGTAAAGGGAAGGCGAGAGATGGCAGCGTGATTGTTAGAGAAGAGCTTTGGAGGTGTTGGTAATGCAGAGCCTGTTCCAAAGTTGAGGTCAAGGAGAGTGAAGAGAGATAGGGCAAAAGATCCAATAATGCTGAAATAAAATTCTAATAATGTTGAAAATTGGATAAAAATGTAGGCGGAGGAATTAGCCATTTCATCCTGTAAGAGAAGAAATGAAACAAAAATGGGTAAAGAAAAGATGTTCTGAGTCTGACAGGAAACTTGTGCTTGAGGGGCTGAATGAAGTAGAAGAGGGACTACCCTGGGAGCTGGCGGAGGGTGGGGGTGGTGCTGGAGGCGAGGAGTGAGTGTTTCCAAGCAGCTGCCATGAGAGTGAAAGGAGCATCCATAGCCTAGCTCTAGCTTCCCTTAGTAGTAATTATTGCACATTACACTCATTTCCATGGCTTCTAGAGATCCCCAAGATCAGACAGGATCATAAATATTTATTTATTGCACCCACAAAGTACCCCAGAGATCTTCTTACTTTCTCTTCAAAGCATCCCCTTTGTGGTTCTTCTTTTTCATTCCTCTAATTGCACACTAGAGAAAGCCTCAGTTAGATGCAACTGGTTTTTAAACCACTGAACACCTGCAGATCTTGTTGATGCATGCCTGAGCCCAGATCTCTCTGTAAGCGCTGGCTTGAAAGAGGAAGAGGCTGCACACTTTGCAGATAATGGAGCCTTGAATCGGTAATGTTTCTCAGGTTTCCAACCCTAGCAGGTACCTGCTCATTCAAGTAATCATAAAACACGGTCACCTCCATTTGCTCCAGCAACTTTCAAAGCTTTTTGAATCTCCCCTTTAGCTCCTGGCACTGTGAGGAGGGCACAGGAAGAAGAGAATATTGTGTGGAAACTTTATACTAAGTCAGGGAAAGTAGCTGCCTTATCCTCTTTCCCTCAATACAGTTATCGTTTTCCTTATAATTTAATGAAGGTCTGTAATGAGGATTAATTTGGCTCTTAGGAGATCAAGAATTGCTCCTAATATGGGCAACAGGCTGCCCGTAATTTGAAGTCCCAAAGTTCAGAGAAAGGGCAGAGACTGTTCCTTTGCGTGCCCACAAAAAGAGTCAGCATTTTGAGGAGGACACTTTTGGCTCAACTTTCCTGAGTGGCTGTGCAGGTCTTCAGATGGTTTCTCATGGGGAGGAGTGGCTGTAGGCGTGCAGCTGAGAGCCACCCTGCAGGCATCATGTCTTAGGTGCTCAGCAATGAAGAAAGTGTCACTGAGGGTATAGAGAAAAAGACCTGTTTTAGCAGATTTCCGGGGACAGGCCATCTGTCTCATTGACAAGGATTTTTTAATCTAAATATTGCACGAGATCACAGTCTCTGTCTACAAGACTCTGAACCAAACAAGCCATATCTGGTCTCTTAGTGGTGCATAGTAAGGGCAGACAGGTGCTTTGAATCCTACAGGGAAAGAAGGAAAGACCTGTGGTTAGAGCTCTAACTTTTCATATCTTAGGCCTTTACTCCTTTTTCATGTTGGTGGGTTAATCAGGATTTGTGGATTTTCTTCCACTTTTGGGATGGAGGATGGTAAACAAGTCCTGGAGAGCAATTACCACTTAAAATGAGGCAGAGGATGGGAGCTGAACGCAGTAGCTTCTTGAATGAAAGGACAACTATTATATGGGTGAGAAGGAGAGACTGCGCTGGCTGTACCAGATAATTTGTCTTAGAGCTTTAATCACAACTCAAACAACAGAGCTTGTATTGTATTGTGAATTATGTATTGGGTCATGAAAATGACTTTTCAGCTCACAACTCTTCTTTGTAACTTTACCTCTATTTGAAGACTAAAAGTTTCCACCAACTCAGCCCACTTATCTCCTAATCCCAGTCGCTCCAGTATCGACCCCTGAGACTGGTATGTTGACTCTGGAAAGCCAAATGCTTAGGAAAGCAGCTTGTGCTCCCCCTCAGGAGCACTATGCATGGGGACATGCTGGGCTAGAGTTCCCAGAACTCTTGAGGGAAAAGTTGATGTATTGTCAGTCCTGTTGGTGTTAGTCTGACAATTCTGTCTATACTCCAAGCAAGAATCTATCATATGCCATTCTAGTACTTGAAGGTCGTTCAGTTGAAAAGGGATGAAAACTTAATAGCTGTGCTGGGCTTGGCCATTTGCTAAAAACCTCAAACTCACCATTTGTACAGGTCCCCAACGTCTCCTTTTCTAGGGTGCCTTGCCCTTGGGCTGCTCTTCCGCTGCCTGCGCGGCAGCGAGGGTAATTATAATCCCTTCTGCCCTTTGGTGTAGCGGTGAGACTTCACGCTCATGCTGCCCATGCCTTCTGTGTACCCTCCCCCTGCAGACTGCCATCCTCTGTGCCAGCTCTGTGTCGCTGATCTCCACCATGCCGGCAGCGTCTGCCTGCAATGCCAGAGTGCACGGTACTTGCTGCTGGGGGACCGCTGTGTTCCTGATTGCCCTTCTGGATACTACGCAGAGAGAGGAGCTTGTAAAAGTAAGTGAGTGTGGGACGCAGGAGCTGGCTTTTCTTGGGGGCAGTGGAGGGAGAGGATTGAAACTTCCCTGGGGGGGGAGGGGGGGGAGATGGGAAGCATGCTGTGGGAAAATAAACCCGGCCAGCTAATGCTCTCAGTTGGGGCTTTTATTAACGCTTCCCAGGCTGCTTTGAAAAGGAGCTTGGCTACATACGTTCTCTTTGTGTCTCTTTTCCCTCTGCAGAATGTCACTCCTCCTGCAGAACCTGCCAGGGCACAGGACCGTTCTCCTGCACCTCGTGTGATGCCGACCTCGTTCTGTCCCACCTTGGCACCTGCAGCACTGCCTGCTTCCCGGGCCACTATCTCGATGACAGTCGTGCTTGTCAGCGTAGGTTTTTAAAAATGAACTTTCTCTCCTTGCCTGCTCTTCTGGAGTCATTGAAGGAAATATGAAGTTCTGGCTTCTATATTTTTACTTGATTGCCTTTATTTTTATGAAAGAAAGTTAATCTACAAAGGCATATGGATGCCTTTAGCAGATATCGGTCTAACTGGGCAGCGCTGAGCTCAGGGATCTCTACTACGAGTGCCAGCTGTGTGATCGTAGGCCAGTCACTGAGCTTCTCTGTTCTCTGGCTATCTCATTTTAAAAATAAAATGTTCACTTATTTTATCCTCAGCAATTTAACTCCAAGATTCTGAGCAGAGAGTGGAACTCATTCTAGTACATAATCAATGACCTAAGCACTCATCTAGATATAATTTGTTTTCTGTATGTATTTGTTGAATATTGGCAATGTGCAAGGCTTGACATGCTACAAACCATTCAGTTTCTGTTCAAACAGTCATTATTTTGTCGTGCATGAGAGTTACTTGTATAGATGTCTTATTTCTCAAATAAGTCAAAATATGATTAATTACATGTGTCAGGCACAAACAGAGAGTTCGGATAAATTAGGAAAAGGGCAAATCTGACTAGAAAAGAAATTAGGAAATCCTTCACAGATGAAGGAACATTTTTTGAGATATGCTGAGGCACCTTACTTTATTTCAATCACTGAAGTGTCATTTGCAAAAAAAATTTTGTTATAGTTTTTCTTTCCAAAATGACAGCTAACAAATACAGAGCTGGCATTTCAATTTTAGGTCCTAGGAAGTACCGTATTGAAGGAATTATAGACTGGGGGTTAGAAAGGTGGGCTCTGGACTCGTTCAAAGCCTACCTGCTACTTACTAGCTGTCTGTGACCTTGAGCAAGCGCATTAACTGTGAGGCCTTGGTCTCTTTTTCTGCCAAAGGCGATTATAGTGGCTCCTACATCTAATGTTCTCGAACTTAGCATGGACCCCAGCAGAGAACAGGCTTTCCAGATAGATTAGTAATTGTTGTTGTCATCACCATCATCCAGAATGAGAGGCAAATCAAGCAGTTTAAGATAGATGTATTTTATAGATAGAAAGATGGATATTACTGTGTACTGAGATGCTTGCAAAGATTTGCATTTGAAATGAATTTATATGGGCCTCATCATTTTGTACCACCCATTGAGATACCAGAGATTTAAAAAAAAAACTTTTTGGACCCATGAAAAATTTCTTTGCTTTTATAACAAAAACTTTGCTTTGTATATATCAATTGTCTACTAGTATCTGCAGATTCTCTGCCACAAGAGACATGAATGAAATACTTGCATGTTCTGTTCAAGAGCAAGAGAGTATTGGTGGAGAAATAGTGACTTAGATTTATGAGGCTCTTCACAGCAGTGGAATCACAGAAATAAAAGCTCAAAAGAAAATATAGAATCTTTTGTAGAGCGTATAGATGACAAAAAAAATGTTGCATTGAAGTATTTCTGAGAAGCCTTTGCCTTGGTGCAACGGATCTCCGCACAAATGCATTTGTTATGCTACCCTGTAAATAGGATTTCATAGACTATTTCAGTGAAATTAAGAATCTCCTAGCTTTAGTCCTTTGCTAAAGCTTAAGTTTCATTCTTTTGAAGATTGAATAAAGCACGCCCTTAAGTTGGGATATTTGAGTTTCTAGTATGTAAAAAAAAAAAAACAACAACAGTGTTCCTTTCTAATGTTCATCATTATAGACAATTACATGCCTCACAATTTTAGGAATGGGGCAGTAAAGGGCTTTCAAGGAAATATAACCAGTATTAAGGGGAGCTATTAATAACCATATTATGGAAGAAAGTGGGAGCTGGAGAACTATCTGGAGTCTGGGTATGGGAATGTTTAAAAGTTATCTACTAAGCTCTAAAACTAAAGGATAATCAGTTGAGGCAGGCCCTTTGAAAAAGAGTTGATAAATGAGGTTTTCAGTACCTGAAAGCGTGGTGCTTTAGAGGCAAGGAGGAGAACTCCAGGGTGGCAAGTGATGACCTTCTACCCGACACAGAGATTCTTTCTCAGTCCCCTTCACAGACTTCTACAGATGAGGAAGGAAGCCAGGTCCAAAGGAGGGAGTGGTAGTTGTGTAGTTGTTTGGACGGTTCTTTCTCATGAGCCCTAGAACTCCCCTCTGGAGCGATACAGAGTAAGTCTCCATGCTCATTCACCTGATTGTCTTCCACAATTTGAAATTAACTGTCATCTCTCACTTGCACCTTGCTGCTCCAGGAGAAACTGGAGCCAACAGAGAATTTGAGCAGAAACTGATGACCCTCTCTCCAAGCTGCAGTAGAAAACAGGCCTATTTTCAGAGGGAAGGTGCACTTCTAAGCTGTCAGGTCCCTTCCCCCTTCATGAATGATGGTTCAGTACATCTCTGCTTCCCTCATCGGTTTCTGGTCCACTTACGACCGTCTTCACTGTCCTCTTGGTACTTTCTGGGGTCTGGGACCTTGGAGAACTGTACCCTGGGACTCCAGATGTGATCATAGCAACAGGACTAATACTGTGTGTGGTCTGAATATTCCAAGATGGAGAAAATGCTCCTGACCCACATGCCTTTGGAGATGGAAGCTGAGAACCCAAGGGGCTTTGGTATGTGCAGAACTACTCTAAGACAAGGTCATTTGTGGGTTGCCTTGGTGAGAGTTGTGGGGTTCAATGAGTGAGGAAGAAAGGTTCAGGTGGACATGGGGGGAGCTCCCTGCTCCTCAGGGTGACACTGCTGCCAGCTCCAAATCTCCATAGCATCTTCTAACCTTGCACAGTGCTCGGCATGTATCCCATTCGTTTTGGAAGCCAGTGGAGGGGCTGAGTTATACTTTGAGGTACTGAGGGGGAATGAAAGACTTCCTGGAAGGATTCAAGAATAAGAAGGTACACAGGCATTTGAGGAAGTAAACTCCAGGAAGCTCTTGACTCTCCGGACGGGGCATCGTCCTGTTGTTCTAAGCTGAGGGATTGGCCTTTGGGTGTCCTTCTGTAGCTGTTGGTCACGTAGGAGGTTCCAGCTGACACTCGGGTTATATGAAGGCGCTTTAGTTTAAGATTGTATTCGTTTCTTTCATAACCAAATCACATCTCTAATAAGCTTTTAATCAACTAAAATTCTTAGATCATTTTTTATAGGAACTACTGTCTGAACAAGTTTCTAGTATCCTTTTTATGTGCAACTGGTTATAGAAAATAAACGCAGGACTTACAGTTTTGCTTATTTTATCAGATTACTTTTTGTTTATTGTTTGAGTTTTTTTTTTAGATGGTGAAATTAGACTGTGTGTCCCCTATTAGGTGTATGTGGCATATTTAAATATCATTAGCTTGATTTCTTTGTTGTAATTAAAGCTATTAATAAAAATGTTGATCAAGTAAAAAGTGAACACTTCATGATAATATTCTACTTTAGGACATTTACCAATTACCAAGGTTTACTGATAACTTTTTGAGGATGCATTTCAACTACTTTCAAATCCACCTACAACTCCTAGACCCCACTTCATTTTTCTATTCATGGGTTTATCTTTGGGATTTTTGTCAAACCCTTTGCCAAAATTAAGATACACCATGTGTAAAAATTCTAGTCAAAAAAAGAAAGATGGAAGTTTCATTTCATATAAGTTTCCAAAAATTAAAGTATTCTTTTCTAATTATTCTCAAACCATCTGTTTGAAAATCCAGTCTAGAGTTTTTCTAGGATCTTTAATTACCAATCTACATATTCTAATGAATATTTTATATCAATGATATTTCTTATAGGTAAAAAAAGAGGACTTCCTTTTTATTTTTACCAGGAGGTAATTTTACTGCTCTGTGCCACACACTTTGATATCCTCTAGATCTAAAACTCTAAAAACTGGGGCACTTGGGTAGCTCAGTCGTTAAGCAAGCCTTCAGCTCAGATCATGACCCCAGGGTCCTGGGATCCAGCCCCGCATCAGGCTCCTTGCTCAGTGGGAAGCCTGCTTCTCCCTCTCTCACTTCCCCTGCTGGTTTTCCCTCTCTAGTTGTGTTTCTATCAAATAAATCTATTTTAAAAATTACAAATAAAATAAACTCTTAAAAATCTAGTTTCTCTGGAGTTTTCCTCTGATGTGCACTTAGAGAAAATTCCAGAATGAGGCAGAGCTGCTAGTGGTTGACTATGTATAATTACAATTATCTGGCTTCTTTCATTTATGTGCAAGTGTTCACTGAACACCCAAACTTGAAAGATAATTAGTTACGTGCTGGACGCTATTGCAAGGAACAAAACAAACCTCGTTTTTACTTTCATGAAGCTTATAGCTTAAAGAATATAGAAGTTAAATAATCATTGTAATGAAAATTATTATGTATGACATGAATGAAATGTCTGGATTGCTATAAGAGCAGTGACAGGGAGACTTGATCTAGACTGGATAGTCGGGGGAGACGTTCTTGATGAAGTCACTGAAGAATGAGTAAGAGTTCAAGACAAGAAACTTGGTGATTATGTTGAGAGGATTCAAATATGTGTCTTAAGATTTCTGAGTGGAAACAATTGAGGGATGATGGAGGAGTGATAGTTGCAGAAATGATGGCTGGAAATTTTCCAGGGTTGAAGAAAGAGATGAGTTTCTAGATGAAAGTGTCCTCTAAATTCTGAGCAGTATAAATTTAAAAAGTTATTCTTGTGGATACATGGAAAAATAGAATGCAAGGGGGTCAAACTTGGTAAGGGGAAACCAACTAGGAAGCTATGACAATAGTCCAGTAGGAGATGATAAGGTCTTGGATGTATTGGCATGTGTGGATATGGAAAAAAAACAAAAAATTCTGGGAATTATGTAGGAAAATTTGAGTAAATAATATCTAATGAGTGATTGGATTAGGAGTGAGAAATAGGGGGCTTATCAAGATAGCCTCCAAGGTTTCTAGCATGAACAACTGAGGAGATGGAGAAATGCTAGTTGTTAAGTTAGGGAAGATGGAAACGTGACTGGATTTGGGGATCATCCCTGAATGCCTGAATTAACTGGCTGCTGAGAATTACAACTGGACCAGTCAATAAGCCAGGCCTTTTTAATGTCCTCTGTGGCTTTTCTGAGCTTCACAATAAAATTGATGCCTAACTTAATCTTGGCATGGCTCTAAAATCTGAATCCACATCAGGAACAATTGTGCACTTGATTCCTTGAGAATTAAGGTTCAAATACATCTTTGGACTATTATTCCAGAGATCTTGGAACAAGTATAAATTCTGTTGCTGAATCACAGGGCAGTCTGAATGTGGGATTTCCATTCTTGGGTTTATAATTTATCTGCTCTGGAAAATAAAATGATCTTTTCTGTTATTTTAGAAAATAAGAGTTCCATTTTCTTTTTCTGTTGATCACAGGGGAGGGTTATGAGCCATAATTAAAGCACAGGTTGGAGCAGGGCTTTGCTCCTTTGTAGCATCTGTCTAGGTTTGATCAGTGCTTCAGTATTTGCAATTATAATTATCTGGTCATTTTCTTTTCCATCTGCTCAGCATGCGAAGCGCATTGTGGAAGCTGTGATTCACAGGCCAGCTGTACCTCCTGCCGAGATCCAAACAAGGTCCTGCTCTTTGGGGAATGTCGGTATGAGAGCTGTGCCCCACAGTACTATCTTGACTTCTCCACCAAGATATGCAAAGGTAAATCTCGTCCAGAACTGTGCAATGATTCTTTTCCTCAGTGATCTCCCTTTCCATAGGTGTCTATCCCCAAAGTTGGAAAAATACCATCATATGTTTAGACTTTCTCTGATGATAGCAAGAAGTCATCATGTATTATGAATGCATGTATGTAAATTCTTTCTTTGTGTGTGTAATTTATTTCTTAAGAAAATATTTTTGAGCACCTAGTATGTGCCAGATATTGTTCAAAGTTTTAGTGACTAGATTAGAGGTGGCAAACTAGACATATTTGGACCAAGACATGCAGTTTCTTTTTTTGGGGTGGGGGGGTTGGCCCACCTAACGTTCTAGTGCTTTGTTTTGTTTTGTTTTAAAGATTTTATTTATTTATTTGAGAGAGAGAGCAAGCAAGAGAAAGAGAAAGCACATAAGCAGGGAGAGGGGCAGAGGCCGAGGTAAAAGCAGACTCTCCCTGAGCAGAGAGTCTGATGTGGGACTCGAACCGAGAACGCTAGGATCATGACCTAGATCGAAGGCAAATGCTTAACCCACTGAGCCACCCAGGCACCCAAATGTTCTACTGTTATAAAATTCTTAACGCATTTTAAAATATAGGTGACTTCACATACAAAACTTAAGATTTTCTGTTTCTTTTGAAAAAAATTGAGATTTTGTTTCTTTTGAAAAAAAATTAGATGATCTGGCAATACTGGATTTTCATTTCCGTAATGCAACAATCAGTTGGAAATGAGTAGCTGTTGTCGCTTTTGCATCTTCAGATTACTATACTCCCTGCCATTCCTCTTCTACCACACCAGGCCTATTTTAGAAATTTACATTACCTTCCTGGGACCTAGAGGCGCTTGCAATTACAACTCTAGATTGCTAGACTCTAAGCTTGATAAAGACAGGGCTTGAGGTGCTTGGGTGGCTTAGTTAAGCATCTGCATTCAGTTCAGGTCATGATACCAGGGTTCTGGGATCAAGCCCTGCATCAGGCTCCCTCCTCTGCCCCTCTCTCCCACTTGTGCCCTCCCTCTCTCTGTGTGTCTCTCAAATGAATAAATTTTTTTTTTTTTTAAAAAGACAGGGGCTGTGTCTTGATTTGTTCATCTCTGTTTAACAAATTTAAATGAGTAAAGATACAGTCTCTGTGCTCAAGGATTTTATAAAGTGGTTGGGATTTTGGGGGCTTATGCTCTTTAAATGGTGATGGTCAGCAAGGAGAACAAAGTTAAAGACCAGATTTTCCTTGCTTCTCTTCCATTTTCTTCCTTTATCCCTCCATTCGACTTGTCTCCCATCTCTCCCATTCTACCCAAGAACCTGGGGCTCGGATATGAAGGCCAAACATCTGTCAAGTAAGCTTGGGATGTTTTAAGGCTTTGCAAAAGTGCATACTCTTCATTCCAGGACATGCTACTTGTTGTCAACTTAGGTGGTCTCAGTGCTCACGACCACAGAAGTTTTTCTGTTTTTTCCCTTCTACACAGTGGTTGTCAGTTTGCGGTGAAAAACAAGATTATTACAAATCCTCCACGTTGTAAATGATTTCATAACTATGCTGGCAGTTTTCAAGGCTCTGTGGTAGTCATTCTCCCTCAGGACTAATTCAGCCAAATAAACGAGCGAGATTAACTTTATAAATCTCCTTGGAAGCACGTGTACTGTCTTGCACATTTACCTGCTTTTTGGGGCTTAGATATATTGCATCAAAAAAGAGAAAGGTGACTAATGAGAAGTTTCCTGGGTTCTTAGCTGGGATGGATGGTGGACTGAGGAAGAACTGAGTGCAGAATGTTCTCTGAGAAAAACAGTTTGGCAGCAAAATATTTATTAAGCTGTTACTGTATGTCAGGTGCTGTGGTAACTTCTTTACATTCATTGTTTCCTTTAATCTACACTACACAGTACAGTAGCCTTATGAGATAGGTACTCTTATCTCTGTCTTACAGATAAGGAAACTAAGGGTCCAGTAATTTTAGGAAGGTATGTAAGACGTATAGATAAACAGTGGCTAAGTCATAAACTCCAATAGAGAGTTGGCTCTCTTTGAAACCCAAGTACTTAACCATCAGGTGTTGTCCCCCCTTCCATGCATGGAGGACTTAGTTTTCCAGCTGGAAATTTGGCTCTCAAACATGAGTGTCCTGGCGACAGGAATTGCCTGGGCCTTTAACAGCCACAGCCACAGTAACAACAACTATAATAATCACAAGAACAGAAACAACAGTAGTGGCCCCGACATGTTTCCTTGTGCTCCAGTCCTTGAGATGACGTCAGTAGTTCTGATGTTGAGCCAGAAAACCTGTATTTCTAACAATTCTTCTGGATTATACGGGTGCACATCAAAGGTTGGAGCCCACAAGCACATAAGCCCCTTGAGGCCAGGGTCTGCCCACTTCCTACCCACCTTTCAGGGCTATGCATTCCGTAAGTGCTTACTGGGCAGATAACATGAACATGAGTCAGTTCCACTGCTCTAAGGTGATCTTCTGTTATTTCTGTAAGCCCTTTTTTTCTGGACAGTTCCTTGATGCCCCATTTAATTCTAACATCATTGGTGCTTTCTGTTGGGTGGGCCAGTCCCTGGTTCTTGAGAGATAGAGAGTTAAGCAGCTAATGTCGGTGGAGGCAGCAGACACATTCCTACTTGAGTCTCCGACATCCCTTTACCTGTGGAGCATTTGGAGGAGATGCAGTTTAAGTTTGTGGAAGCAAATGGGCCCCTCCCTGTAGCAGAGCAGGCTTTTGCCTGACGATATAGTGGCATGGCAATCAAGAACTGTAAGATTAAGTTGACCTGGCTCCTCGGCAGCCCTGCGGACGAGCAGGCTGTGCACAGGCTTGGAGTGATCCTTGTACGTGTCCGTGTCTAACAGAATTAGGAAACACTAAACCTCCGAGGGGCGTTCAGACTGCTACAAGCAGAAACCTCATTAGAGCTCACTTATCTGACATCTCGCCTGCTGTCCTCACCTCACCCCTTGCCGCTGCAGGCAGCGTTCTCGTAAGTCAGGCTCTGGGCCTGAAAGTGGACAGGTGAAGGTGATCTAACGTGCACTTCCTTCCCAGAGTGCGACTGGAGTTGTAACGCGTGCAGTGGGCCCCTGAGGACAGACTGCCTGCAGTGCATGGAAGGCTATGTTCTCCAGGACGGGGCCTGCATGGAGCAGTGCTCACCTTCCTTCTACAGGGATGGGGGCCTCTGCAAAAGTAAGTGTCCGCAGCTCCTCCTCTTCTCAGCCTTCAGCCTCCTATGATTTTTACTGTACTGACCAGGAGTCTGTGGCAAGTTTATTTTCCAGCTTTTTATCCAGTTTCCGGTTTCTGGCCTGAGAGCTTTTCTTTATTGTAGTCAAAATGCCCCCTCTTTCCTTCTCCTGTTTTCAAACGTGATAGTTGCTAAAATTTGAGGTCACTATGGGAATCCCTGGGGTATAGGGCCACATTAACAGATATGGTTTGGTGATGACTTTGGATTTCCTAGAGCACTGAATAATCCCATCCTCTAGATGGGGAGGTATGTAGACTTTGGTCATTTGAGCACCTGGAAGGACTGTCTGATTCCCCCAGCTGTCCCCTGGAGCCCTGCATGTACCAAATGTCTCACCACCCCCCATCCTTGATTCAACACCACAAAATCTCCTGACCCTGAAATGCCCCCCAAATGCACAGATGGCACTCCAGGGAGCATTCTTGGGAGACTCTGATAACTGACTGGGTGAATCAGGAAAGATGGACACTGCAGAGAAGCAAAAGAACAACTATGGACTAGTTAATAATAATGATAATGGCCAATACCTGTAGTTTCTAGATATGCCTAGTGTTTTCCATTATTTACTTTAATCTTTGCTCACAAGCTGAGTGGGACACTATGTCCATTCCCATTTTATGGGAGAGAGCATCGAGGCTCAGAGAAATGAATCTCTGATCCTGAATCACCTTGCTGGTATGTAGAGCCGTCACATCCAGAGCCTGGCTCCTGACTCCTCATCTTCTGCCCGGCCCAGCACACCAGGCCATATTGCTGTTTGGTGTCTATTGCTGCCTCCCCGTGAGGCCCCGGATCCCCTTGGAAAGCCATACACAGTTCTGTTGATTAGACTTTTGTCTTTCAGGCTGTGGCAACCACTGTCTCCAGTGCCAAGGTCCCCATGAGTGCACTCGCTGTGAAGGGCCATATCTCCTGTTGGAAGCCCAGTGTGCCCAGGAATGTGGGAAGGGGTACTTTGCAGATCATGCAAATCGCCAGTGCACAGGTAACTTGGAAACTGTGCTGAGTCCTCTGAAAAAAAAGTGAGGGCCACAAGTAAATCAGGTGTGTCAATTCTCAGGTAACCAAGGAGAATCTGAATTAGAAGCAGATTGGAAACTCAGAGAGCTAGGTCTTAGAAATTGAGGGCTTCCCATGCACATCTGCCAATTGCTAGTTAAATAGAATATAGAAGTGCAGGCCAATAATTCTCTTGCACAAATCAGTATTTTCTCTGAAGGTCTCTATGGAAACGAGGCCAATGTTTTATGAAATGTAAGGCTTGTGCTAAACTAAGGTGAGGTATCCATTAAGAGCGGATCACCTCTATTGACATGGGCATAGAATTTTCAGTGTGTAGACTAAATTACGAGTGACCCTGAGATTGGCACAATATCCTTGAGTAGGATTTCTGAGGACGATTTAATGAGATACAGTGAACCTTTATCATTAAAGTTCACCCCAAAGCCTTAATCTGCTTGTCCATTGGGTGATCCACGAGAGTTTCCACAGTTTGTTCTCATCATTTCCACTAAAACTTGCTATCCTATGCTCTACTTTGAAGAAAACCTGACATTTAGTAATGAAGCCATGACCCTGGTGTGGCATTTTACATTTCATCAAATTCCTCCATCTGCATCATCTCATTTAATATTCACAATGACTTGATGGCAAAATATGGCAGACAGTAGGAATCCCATTTTACAAGTGAAAGAAGAAAAGAAAGAAAAAGGAAAAGAAAGAAAAGGAAAGGAAAGGAAGAAAGGAAGGAAGGAAGGAAGGAAGGAAGGAAGGAAGGAAGAAAGAAAGAAAGACAGACAGACAGACAGACAGGCTTAGGAGTATTAACCAAGGCATCGTAAAATCAGATATTAAACCCAAGTTTTGTTTCCAGTTCTGGGCCCTTTATACTATACTAACTCTGTCTACTAAAATCTCAATTAAGAAACAGGAAAATTAGGCAGTAAACACTCAATTTGTAGAAGATTATTAACTCGACGCAAAGAAATAATCCTAGGGTCCTTTCATGAGCTTGCTCTCCTCCTGCATTTAAGATGATGATGATGATGATGATGATGATGATGATGATGATGCAGTGACACTGGTAGTGTAATTGAGTCCTTGTGTATGCCAGGCACTGTTTTAGTCTCTTCACATTGTTTTTGTTTGTTTGTTTGTTTGTTTGTTTGTTTTTAAAGGTTTTATTTATTTATTTGACAGAGAGAAACACAGCTAGAGAGGGAACACAAGCAGGGGGAGTGAGAGAGGGAGAAGCAGGCTTCCTGCTGAGGAGGGAGCCTGACGTGGGGCTCGATCCTGGGACTCCAGGATCATGATGAGCTGAAGGCAGACACTTAAGGGCTGAGCCACCCAGGCACTCCTAGTCTCTTTACATTGTAACACATCCTCCCAGCAGTGATTTGCTTTTGATACTGTTGCTCTCCCCATTTTTAAGACAAGAAATCATACCATGCCTGACTAAAGGAACTTGTCCGAAGTGGACAGCTGATAAGTGATAGAGGAGGAATGGTACCCAGAAAGGGCCTGTGCTCTTAATCACTGTAAACCACTTCCCTTACAAGTCAATATGGTTGACAATTTGTACAATCCATTTATGTGCAACATTTTCACATCACAGTGCATTAAGCAAAAGTACTCCTCTGTGTTCACTTTCCTTCTGAGGGTAATCAGCTCCCTATGAAATTCTAGAGGAAACAGTGGGAATTCTCTGTTGCTGTTGTGTTGGGAATCACATGTTGCTCATGCTGTCACTCTTTATTTCTCTGTCACTGGTGGCCCTCACTGGCTGTCTGTGCCTTTCTTGTACCTCACTTACTGTGGCCTTTCTTTGACAGCCTGCCCTCGGGCATGCTTGCGATGTAGCCGCCGGGACCAGTGTCACCAGTGTGACCATGGGTTCTTTCTGAAGAGTGGCCTTTGTGTTTCCAACTGCATTCCTGGCCTCTCTACCCACTCTAATGAAAGATGTGCTGGTAAGTGCTTCTAGTCAGATGGTCTTGTGTATTAACCTGTAATTTCTCCATTCAAAGGCTGAGTTTGTAGATACAGTCAGCTCATGTGATATGAAATGCAGGATTCTTGTTCTAGGAATGCAGAGGAATAAGGGATTGTTTATAGGACATGGACATTGGGAAAATCAGCTTCTAAGATCTTTGGCAAAAAGAATCTATGTCTTAAAAGTAACAACTATCAGATCAGAAATTTTTACATAAAACTTAGTTATGTTTCTGAACTATAGCTATGTTGTAGAAAATTACATATATATATGTCTAATTTATTTGCATATATATAAACTTGTAGAACTAATTATGCCGTGGTTCAATGTTGCATCCTTTGTGGACATGCTGGAGATAAATTGCAAATAAATACTGAGTAGTGTAAGGAGCCTGCCCCATTAGGGTCATATGCTTGAAGCAAATAGATTTCAAGCCACTCTCCTATTAAGAATAAGGTAACATATTGGGGCACCTGGGTGGCTCAGTTGGTTGGGCGACTGCCTTCGGCTCAGGTCATGATCCTGGAGACCTGGGATCGAGCCCCACATCGGGCTCCCTGCTCGGTGGGAAGCCTGCTTCTCCCTCTCTCACTCTCCCTGCTTGTGTTCCCTCTCTGGCTGTGTTTCTCTCTGTCAAATAAATAAAATCTTTAAAAAGAAAAAAAAAGAATAAGGTAACATATTAAGAGAATGGAGCTAGTGTTGTCCACCACATTAATGGACACTTCATGTTAAACAATAAAAGAGGAGCAAATTTAGATTCAGTCATAATTTTGAACCCCAAAGTTTTTTTTTAAAACCTTTATTTATTTATTTGACAGAGAGAAACACAGCCAGAAAGGGAACACAAGCAAGGGGAGTGAGAGAGGGAGAAGCAGGCTTCCCGCCGACTAGGGAGCCCCATGTGGGACTCGATCCCAGATCTCTGGGATCATGACCTGAGCCGAAGGCAGTCGCCTAACCAACTGAACCACTCAGGTGCCCCGACCCCAAAGTTTTATAGCTGAATGAAGCTTAGGAGTTATATTATAGTTGAGCATTCCTCATCTTTTGAATGTCCTTCATCAGTAACACAAGGCCTATTTTAACACCCATAGTCAATCACATTTTCCGTTTCTGAATTTCTGACTTCTAAAGATATTAAGACTTCCCATGGGAAAAAGACATCTTTGGCTCATTTTATTTGGATCCTTCTGGAAACCCCAAGTACTTGACAGTCAACCTGCTCCTCTTGGGACATCATACAAGTCAACTTGTGAAAATGAATTCCACGTTCATTAGAGTAATCTTACGGGGTGGAGTGGAAGTGGTCCCCTTGAAACTTGGCATCCCCAAACTGTCCTGTCTGACCTACTTGTAGAAGGCATCCTTGCAGGAGACAGGATGAATTTCTCATCATGATCAGATATTCATCCATCAGCTGTTTCCTATGGACAGAGATGGTAAAATTTTAAAGCAAAGTATATATACGTCCCATGAATTCTGAATATAAGCCACTGATAATCGCACTTCATTACAGATTAACTGGTACTGTTCAAGCAAATGGTATCAGACACTTGCTCTTTTCCATACCCTTCATGGGTCTGATGGTCAGATGTGATCAAAGTATTAGGTTAAGACTGTGGTTCTCAAACTTAGAAGTCCCATTAGGATTGCCTGACAAGCTTGTGAATTCATTGAGGTGCTCACCCTAGATCATCGAAGTCAGAATCTCTAATGGTGGAGCTCAAGTATCAATACTTATTGTTATTATTGAGCTATAATTCACGTAGCATAGAATTCACCCTTTAAAGTATACGATTCAGTGGTTTTTAGTATATTCACAATGTTATGTAAATCTCACCACTATCTAATTCCAGGACATTTTATTCTTCCTAATAAGAAATCCAGTAACCATTAACAGTCTCTCTGTAGATGTTCCCTTGCTCCAGTCCCTGGCAGTCACTGATTGACTTTCTGTCTCTGTGAGTTTAACTAGTCTAGACATTTCACATCCATCAATGGAATCATACAATATGTGGCTTTGTATGTCTGGCTTTTTTCACGTGGCAAGAATATTTTCAAGGTTCCTCTACATTGGAACATGTATCAGTGCATCATCTCTTTTTATGGTTGAATAATATTCCATTGTATGGATGGATATACCACAGTTTGTTTATTCATTCACCAATTAATGGACATTTTGGTTGTTTCCACTTTGAGGCCCTTAGGTATAACTGCTATGAACATTTCATGTACAAGTGTTTATGTGGACATGTGTTCAGTTCCCATGGGTATATGCCTATGAGTAGAATTACTAGATCATAGGGTAGCTCTATGTTTTCATGTACTCATTGGTCTTTTGTATATCCTTTTTTTTTTTTAAGATTTTATTTATTTGACAGAGAGAAACACAGCCAGAGGGGGAACACAAGCAGGGGGAGTGAGAGAGGGAGAAGCAGGCTTCCTGCTGAGCAGGGAGCCCAATGCGGGACTCGATCCTAGGTCTCCGGGATCATGCCCTGAGCCGAAGGCAGTCACCCAACCAACTGAGCCACCCAGGCGCCCCTTGTCTTTTTTATATCTTTTTTGGAAAAATGCCTGTTCAAACTCTTTGCCTATTTTTAAATTGGGCTACATGTCTTTTATTGGATTGTAAGAATTTTTTTATATATATTTCAGATACAAGTCCCTTGTATCTGAACACTATAAATCTATTTATTAAAAAAACCCAAAACCTTATTAGTGAATGTACCAAGTCTGATCTCTGGACCCTGTGTTTTCCAGGCAAAATATCCACTCCTAGTCTTCATGTGAATGGTTCTCTCACTCTTGCCATTGGTTCAATGAAGCCACTGGATTTTCCCCTTCTGAATGTCCAAGACCAAGATGGCAGCGTGGAAGACCTCCAGTTCCATGTTGTGAGCACTCCCACCAATGGTCAGCTAGTGCTCTCCAGGAATGGAAAAGAGGTCCAACTCGACAAGGCTGGCCACTTTAGCTGGAAGGATGTGAATGAGAAAAAAGTGCGTTTTGTGCACAGCAAAGAAAAGCCCAGGTGACTTGGTGTCGTGTTGTTTCCTCCTGCCTCCCTTCATCAGTGCTTTACACCTTGCCCCCACTTCTCAATAGCTGTCCCTTCTCCTCTGGGGAAGATCAATACTCCAAAAACACCAACGCTTTCAGCTGCCTGTCATCATTTCACTGCAATTGCTAGAGTATGCTTCTGTTAGAGGCATTTTCATTTTATCACATAATTATGGGTAATTCTCTGATGTGACAGGAAAGTTCCTAGGACAATTACCCAGTATTTTTGGCCCAGCAGAAACAAAACTGGTTATCTGCGCAGATTGTTACAGCTGCTCCTTCAACGTTAGGGTGATATACTGGGAGTAAGTGGTGGCTAGAAGATGGAGCACATACTTTTCAAAGTGTTCTATGGTTCCTAGGATTCCAGAGGGGGAGGGAAGCTACGAGTCACAACTTTTTATTATCCACTTTATGGGATTAATTGTGGTTAATTTTTAAGCCAGATCCAGTTTTCCTCTGATGTCTAGCATACTTCTGGCTGTCTTCCTCATCCCAGCTGACATATGCTTCAGGAATGCAATTCAGTGTTAACACTAGCCCAGGCAAATAGAGTCATATAATTAATGGAATAAATCCGCTAAACAGAAATAAGAGAATGCACCCCAAAGATTAGCCTTGTGGATTATCCTTCACCCAGCTCTGCTTCATTAGTGCAGATAATTCAGAGTACTGTATGTGTTACCAATGGATTGAAATATTCATAACAGATATTTTCTACTGTTACCACTGGGGGGAAAATTTTTTTTTAAGGTTTGGGCTAGGAGATAGGTGGGGAGAAAAGCAATGGCACTTCCTCTATTGCAGTTCAGAGCCAGAACCTCAAAAGACCATCTTATAGGAATAAGAACAACTGATACTTACTGAGCGCTGACTGTGACCCAGGCATTGTAGTAAACACTTCATGTGAACTCTGTATATTTACTTTCCTGGTCTACAGATAGGGAAACTGAGACCTTGAGAGTATAAGCAAAGCCAGGTCTCTAACTCCATAACCCATGCCTTTAACCACTATGATTTCTGCCTCCTGAATAATACTGGGGATAATGGACATGCTTCCATCCTCCAGGGGCAAAAGATCCTTGTACAGAGACATATTGCTATAGATGGAGCTTAGAACTCTGGAGTCTGATGCCGTAGAATCACTCTTCAGATTTATGCTCCCAGTCTGCATTCATTTTGCTTTGAGTGTAGTTCTTAATTGTGTGCATCTCTCTCTCTCTCTCTCTCTCTCTCTCTCTCTCTCTCTGTCACACACACACACACACACACACACACACACACACACAAATACACACAGCTCCATACCTGTAGTTCTTTGCCTTGGAATCTTGTGAAAAGTAAGTAAAGTTTGTAAAGCCCCCAAGACAACCAAAGTTACTCCTCTTGTCTGTTTCACCTCTTCAGTCTCTCATCACCTGTTTTCTGAGTCAGCTCTATACCCCCAAACAGGACAAAGAATGGTGACTATTTTGCTGGGAATTCTTTCAGCCCTCCTTTTACTTTGGGGTACCAATTTTAGCATCAGATTTTCTTTGTCTAAAAAATTTTTTTATCTAAAAGTTTAAACAAAAGAAAGAACAGTAAAACAAGGTTGGTAGTGATTCATGAAAAAAGAAAATTCTATGAGTTGCCAAATAATACAAAAATACAACAGGACAGCTTACGATACAGATTTGTGGTTTTGTTTTCCTCATGAAAACCTGACCGTGATTCTTTAGCACTGGATTCCTTTGGGGTCAGAATTTTCCTGTGGAGTAGAAGACAGCCTGCAAATATGGCCATGGTGGCAAGCCAGCATTGCTGGAATGCTAAGCAATTATCCGAACTTCCTTGCCACCAAAACGTCATTTTCCCCCAGTAGGTTAGGAGTACCACCCGTTCTTGCTTCTTTCTGTTGCTTCCCTCAATTGCTTTCTCTGGACATCTGGAGATAGGAGTGAAGAGGGATGGATTTAAATGAAAGAGAAAATCAAGGCAAGGATGAAATGGAAGGACGATAAGATTCACCTTTTTAAAAAAATCAGGTTTATTGAGGTCTAATTTGGTTCAATAAAATCCCCCATCTTGAAGTGTACGGGTGTGTGAGTGTTAACAAATGTATACAGTCTGGCAGTCTTGAAACCACAACTGGAGTCAAGGTTTGAAACAGTTTCATCAACCCCCAAGCTCTCCTTTTTACTGTGACTCCCTTCTCCCCAGTTTCTGGCAACCACTGATCTGTTCCTTACTCTTAGAGTGTTGCCTTTTCTGAAATGTCATAGCAATGGAGTCATACAGTGTATAATCTTTTGTTTCTGGGTTTTGCCATATGCTTTTGAGATCTATCCACGTTCTTTTGTGTATCAGCAGTAGTTAGTTCCAAGAATACCTTTTAAGGAACCTTTAAACTGTAGTTTCCAGTCATACTTTTCCATTAAAAAACCATGACGTTCTATTTTCACAAGCTGTAAGTACCTCATTTTCCACTATTCTGAAAAATAATATACTCTTAGCTTGTAGTAACTTTGGTCAGTTCTGGAAATAAGTATTGTATAGTGGAAATTATTAGAGCTGTGGATTTAAATTGACCTATTTATTTAAATAAACAGCCACCATTTTGTGAAAGCTCAATGGAAGAAAAATAACATCGACAATTCTCATAAATAGTTGTTATTCTTAAGCTGGTGGATACACTGATGGGTCTCTAGTTCTTTAAAATCTGTATGTTTTATATGCTCTTTGGTATTATGATATATTTTATAATAAAAGTATTAAAAAATAATAAGGAAGCTTTAAAATAATGGCCATTGTAGTTGACCAGAATTCAAAACCTCTCATACTGCATTAATCACATGTCTTGCCAGCCTACTGTGAGTTCTGTGCTTGGCTTTGAAGGTGGGCAACTCCTACCTTCCCTTCTAGTCGTCCCTGAAGCTGCTGGAACAACACTGCTACAGGAAGTAAAAACCACAGCAAAGAATGAGCGTTATTTTGTTTTATCAATTAGGACTCTTTGGTTGCAAGTAATGAAGCCTGCAAAATCATAAGGCCTGTTATAATATTGCAAGTATGGCTCAGATCTCTAATACATCAAGGACACCTGAGCTTCAAGGACACCTGAGCTTCCAGGATTAGCCTAGAAGCTAGAACCAGGAATGGGAACTCAGTTCTTCCTTTTGTCTCGATGTCTCATTGCTCAAAGGCCTCATTTACCTCTTTCCTATAGACAGGCTTGCTCCACATCTCATCATGGTAGACTGTGGCTTCTGCATTATCAAATGGGGGCACTCAGGCCAGTTGAAAATTTCCAGGGAACAATTGGCCATCTTCCCCTAGTCCAGCCCACAGTGAATGCGTATGTGTGTGGCTAGAATGGACGGCAGGTAGATAGAATCAGGTAGTACAAACATTGCAGAATCACTCATGGGGGCTCACTCACATGATCTGGGAAAAGGCTAGAGAGAGGGTTTGCAGAGAGAGGGAACCACTGAGCACTAATGAGAGACTCTGATAGTTCCTTCCCATTCTCCAGTTTAACCATTAACTTTCGTTACATTTTTCATTACTATGTCTTAGGCCAAAAACTGTCTTTTCAACCACTTATATAGTCATTTTAAAAAATTAAAACTAAAAAGTTTGTGTAATTGTTACATTACATTGAGATGGGAGAATACACTATAGTTTTACCTGTATGTCACTGTGTTCTTCTTCATCTGGTTATTTTTATTTACAGTATGAATATTTTATCACTATAGTGGTTTGATCCAAATTCTTCCATGCACATAAGCTGAAGATATTTTTCATGTTGTTTTTGTAGAGACTAATGACTACATTTTCTCCTTCCTTTCTTGGGGACTTCTTTTAGGAAAGGTTACTTTTCGCTGAAAATTAGTGACCAGCAGTTCTTCTCTGAGCCACAGCTGATCAACATACAAGCATTTTCAACACAGGTAATAACATTGCCACACAATTAATGAGTTCATATGTGTGAATCAAGGTTTCTACTAGCTATAGCAAAAATAACCTAAATTAAGCTAGTCTGATTCCCCATGAAATACCACCGGAATAATTTTTAGTACTTATGGGTAAGAACAATAGCAACAACAACTACTAATATGTCTTTAGTATTTTTCATTTAATCCTCACGATAGCCCTAGGAAATGTTGTTTTCCCTGATTTACAGATGAGGAAACTAAAGTCACAGGGAAGTTAAGGAATTTGTCTCTGACGAGATAGCTAATAAATAAGGAGTCGTGATTTGTGCCCACTAATTTATGGTGCTTTACTTTACTATACTGAATCTGATACCAGTCCTTCAGAATAATCTGAAACTGTCCCAATTGTGAAGACTCTCCTAATCTTAGGTAAATGAGTTCGTTTTGCCTAAATATTTCTCTCTCAGGGATATGAAATTGTATTCAGCTACTTTTGCCTGCCTGATGTAGCTGGGTTGCATTTTCCTCGGTTTGCCGTAGGTAGAGCATCTGATTAAGGATCCACGTGGATGAGGTGCCAGTGTGGTCTCAGTCAAACCGAAGTCTGAGGAAATCATAGTAGATTCTATAGAACTTGGTGTGATGGCTCCTCTGTTCCCATCACTCATTTCTCTCAAGATGTACTTATGTGTCCAGAATACATACCACATACCATAGATGGTCTGAGTAACTGAGCTTGAGGGACTGAACAGCTGAAATGTGCAAAGAGAGTAGGAAGATAGATCTAGTCTTAAGTTATGAACAAGAGAGTGTTCACAAGACTACCTAAATATCCAGACCTCAGTAGAGTGTTAGTCATGATTCAAGGAAGGACATGAGATTGTTGTTTTAAAACTGATTTTTTTTTTTTAATTTTGGTCCAAACATGAGAAGACCATGCACTGTGGATAATAGAGACATAACCCAGAAGTTACTCCCAAATGGTGTTCACAGGCCACCTTTGCTCTTCCTTTTTTTTTTTTTCTAATACTTTATTTATTTATTTGAGAGAGAGAACACGAGTGGGGCAGGGAGAGAGGGACAAGCAGACTCCTCCAGGGAGCCTTACATAGGGCTTGATCCCAGGACCTCAGGATCATGACCTGAACTGAAGGTAGATGCCTAACGACTGAGCCATCCAGGTGCCCCCCCCCCCCAACTTTGCTCTTTTTGATGGCATTCTTACTTCGGGAGTGACTGAAGTTGAAGGATGATTAGAAATTGGTGTGAGGTTCATTTGACTTCACTGTTGGACTACAAGTATGAATTTTATTTTAATTAAATCTAAAACATGTAAAAAACCAAAGCAAAAAATAACCAAAAACAAAAACATGTGATGTCTGTAAATATGGGCCAGAGGGCCACACTGGGTCTGAGGACTATCTGGCTTAGAAGTTTTTCAGTACCTAAACTCAGAAGTTTTGTTATTTTTGTTTGTTTGTTTGTTTATGTTAATTAGTAATCAAATTAGGTGAATTAGAGACTTAGGGTAGATCCTGGCAAGTGCCTTTCTCATCTGAGACAGTGAGTTCGTATGGTTCCCTGAATTTTGTTTGCTTCTTTTCCCCAAATCAAGTGAACAAATAGTGATAGCATTTTTAAATTTTATTTATTATATGAGAAACTTTTTTCATTTTATCCTTTTTAAAATGGAGTTTTCGAAATTTGTTCTAATTTTTGTTCCTTTACAGTTCTGTGATATTTCAATATGGTCTTGAGCCTCCCTGAGATTTTTCTCATGCAAGTTAATTTGATCTTTTCCATTTATGGATATTGACATCACCTTTTGACCTCTCCTCTTTCAGAATACAAGGGGCCATTCATTCCCATGTATCTAGAATCATAACTTCTGCATGCTCACTTGGGAATTCTGAGGAGTAGCTGTCATCTATCTTCCTACTCTGTGACTATTATAATGATACATTAGTTAGACATTACATTAATAGATATTGAAATTTCCAGGAGGCCAGAAGGGGTAGTTTTAAAGGAAAGCCATTTAGACTAAAGGCAATGTGCTGTGAAAAGTCCTAGATCATTCAACTTCAAACAATATAAAAAACAAGATAATGTTTTCTTTGGCTTTTGGCCTCAGTTTTTTGTTGTTGTTTGTTTTTGGTTTTGTTTTGGGTAATTTTTTCTGTTGTGGTTCATTAACTTTTATCTCTATGAAGGAATATTTTATTTGATTACTCAAGCTGGTGAGGGGAAACCTGATAATCCTAAGGAAGACATCTGAAAATTTGCCACATGAATTAGCCAGATGGTTGTTTTACTCAGACTACAATCTTATCTTATCAGGCTTTAAAACATGAGTTGGGGTGGACCCTTCAAGATATGGATGAGATGGCTTGAAGAAAATTGTTGCCTGGGGCCAGATATTACATGAGTTCAGAATCAGAAATATCTTACCCCACACCAACGTAATGCAGTGTAGGTGGAGTGAATTACTCACCTCCCAACATAAGTGAAACAATTCCATGCCCCTTACTGTTCTCTCTTGGATGCAGACAGCTGGTTGGGATCGCTGACTCTGGGCTGAGTTCAGTTACAATGCCGGGGATGTAGTGTAAATCAAGATAGCAGAGACTTCCAAGATTTGGAAACAAGCAGCTCATCTCAGTTTCCTTTGATGAATATGATGGCCTTGATGTGGCTTGAGAGGCCTCCAGAACCAGAAGTGTAAAATAATTTCACTTGCTCTGATTAGTACAGCTGCCCACTCTAACAAATACTTTGACACCGTCTAGCACTTTGCTGGAGCGTTAGGACTTCCCTTCCAATGCACAGAATCATCACTTAGGTTGTGCACATTAGGTTGTGTATCTAGTCCACCAGGTTGTCCTCTCTTTACCCTAAATGACTTCTCCCCTTCCTTCCCTTCACCTCCTCAGGCCCCCTATGTGCTGAGAAATGAGGCTCTCCGTATTAGCAGAGGAGAGAGAGGAACCATCACCACCCAGCTGCTCGACATCCGAGATGATGACAACCCTCAGGACGTCGTGGTCCAAGTGCTTGATCCTCCACTTCATGGGCAATTGCTCCAAACAGTTCAGTCCCCTGCAACCCCAGTCTATCAATTCCGGCTGGATGAACTCTCCAGGGGCCTTCTCCACTATGCTCATGATGGCTCAGATAGCATATCTGATGTTGCAGTCTTGCAGGCCAACGACGGGCATTCCTTTCGAAATATACTGTTCCATGTGAAGATGGTGCCCAAGGTAGGTGTGATTCCTAGAGCTGCAGTTTCTTTGCACCTAGAAAGAAAGTTTTGTTGATGATATTATTTTGCAATATTCATAAAGGTAAGATATGGCTAGGTATTTATTCAAACATTTATTAAGCGTCTATAACGGAGATACTTAGGATGTTCAAAGATTCATAGAACATAATACCCAGTCTCAGGGAGCAGTATATATTTGGTTAGGAGCACCCTTGATCTGAAGGACCTATCCCCATGTTCTCTACACAAGGGACACTTTTGCACCTTTATGTTGACTTGCCACCATAAAAATCCCTCATAGTCCACTGATGCTTTTGTCTCCTGCCTGAGTATGATCACAAGAAGCAAGTGCACCCCTCTTTTTGTCTGCCCTTCTGCAACAACTCGTGCAATGTGAAGTTCATAGGTTATCATAATGAATCAAAAAAGGTGAGTTCAGCCATTCTGTTATTCCAGCTGTAGTAGAATGAGGAAACTCTCTCTTTTAGTAATCCCCAAAACACTTGTCAGCCTGAGTTGTTCCTGTGGCACCTCTGTATGTCATATCCACAAATATCTTTTACATTATTTACTTAATATTTTTCTTTGTAGCAACTTTTTTATTGTGGCCTCATCCTAATAAATGATGCATATGAAATCATGGGCTTAATGTAGAATTGTACTTCTAAAATATTAAAATTAATACATAACCGTTTTCTAAACTATTCATCCACATAGGACATAGAATGTTCTTGGATACTGTTAATGGGGTGGCTATGACATTTTGGGAAATACTGGGCTAACCCATGCTAGATCCAAGAGACCTATTGAAAAACATTTTCAGAACCATTTATTACTTGATGATATTTCACTAGAAGCTCTTTTCTCTGTTTTAGCAAGAATGGCTCTTTCCCATGGTGGTAGATTGGGAGACTTATCATTTTTATTGAACTTTTCATTCCAAATATCAGTAGCCACTGAAGTGTCATTAATGATTAGCTAGAGAGATTGATTTGCTGAGGACAGTTTAGAAATGACTTATCACTTTCTCACAGAGGATCATTCAAAATTTGCGATGGATCCTTATGAAGGTGAACAGCTGAATGTAACATAGTCTGCTGGCTAGTTTCTCAGGCTGTTGTCTCATGATTTGCAGCTGGTGGAAACAGTGTTGGTGGCATGAGATAGAAGGGAGTAAGTGAAGGCTGATTATGAGATAGAGTTGGCAGATAGCCACCTCGTAGCTAATCCTAATTATCACCCTCTTACAATTGCCCTGGGAGATGAGGTTTAGTTCTGAAGAGAGGAAGTCTAGACAGACACAGAAAGTTTCTTTTCTTCCTGCTTGATTTTCTTCCAAAGTTTTTTTACAGGATTTCAGTGCAACGCTAGCAACCGCCTTAATGATAGTGGTTTCGGTCTCCACATTTGGAGCTCGGTTCAGTGGATGGCACTATCATTTTATATGCTATGGTCTAAGGTTGAAGGGTATTTCTAGGATTTTAACTGCTTTGACTAACAAAACAAAACAAGGAAAAATTGAAGTTTAATTTATAAATAAGACATAAGCACAGAACTTGAGAATCCTTGTAGTGCTTATAAATTGGGATTCGTGTTGGTATTTACAGTGTCTGCCCCTCCCGCATCCTTCTGCCATCACTCCATCTCCTATAGTGTTTGAAACCAGCATCCATCAGGATGTACTAATAAATTTGACACTGTAATACTGATATTTTACAAATGCATATTATATTTCCTGTCACGAATTCAAAGTACTTTTTCTTCAGATCTCTTCTACTGATCTTTACAATATTATAATGAAGAAGGTTAGGAGAGGGGCCGCATGACCTTATGTCTTCTAAAGGAAGTTCTATGTTTGGGAGGTGTTTTTGTTTGTTTTATTTTTAACCTTTATTGGACCACTAATGCTTATGTAAATTATTTCATTTGATGTTCATGATCATTCTAAGATGTTTATACAATTATTATCTCTAATTTTCGGGAAAAAAGGAAACTGAAGAAAAGGTTTAAAAACTTTTAAAAGTTTAAAAAAAATTTTTTTATAAAGGTATTTTGTGTTGGAGCTGTGATTTTGACTCAAGTGTGTTCTGGTTCATCACACTTAACTCACATGGCTTTTTTCATTCTAGCCCATATTTTTCAAAGTTTTGGTCATATATATTCTGATCCCCCTAATGGACAGAATGGAGACAGCAATTTAGTCATTTTGTCAACGTTCTATCCAAGCAGTTGGGCCCTAAGCCTCCTGGAATCTTTCCTCTGGACTCATCACATCTTGGTACAAGTGAAGCTATTTAGAATCATAAGTCTGCCAGAGCCCAAGAAGAAAAAACTGCCTCAGCTGTTAATGACTTCCAGTACATGCATAGTCAGTCAGACATGAGTGATTTCATTCTGATAGCTACTTCTGAAGATGGACATCCAGGTCCCCACCCTGAGCCCGCCTGTGTATTAAATTTGGAGTCAGGCCGATTTCTGGCTGATGTCTACCTGATGGCTTAAATGGAGTGGCAAAGGGGAGTAGATCTACTTCCTGGGGAATAGATGTACAAATTAATCCCAGTGTTGTTCGGTAGAAAATTTAACCCACTGATACAAATGGAAGGAAAGAGAGAGATAGAAAAAGAAAACTGTGTGAGCAGCATCTATTTTAGTCTTTCTCTCTTGAGCAAGGCACGTCGTAGGAGTTTAGCACATTTTTGTTGGATGGGTAGATATTTGGAGGGATGCAACAGCTTGACTGAGGCTGGTTCCCATGTTCCTACCTTTGACTCCATCTCTTGCATTCAGGCCACCTCTGCTGATGTTGGGGTGGCCTCTCTAGGACTAAGGGTGGGAGCTGTCAGTTCTATGCTCATTTCTCACGTTCTGTATCACTTCCTCTAAACTTTCATCCTTGGCTGGCAGTGAGGAAATCTGCTGCCCTCCAGGCTTATGCTGAGTTGCTGAAGAGAAAATAGATTCAGGACTGATGTTGAAACATGCTCTGCTGGGGGTGGGGGGGAGGAGGCAAAGGAAATCAAAAAGACAAAAAGGTAATAAAGAATGCTCTGCTGAACAGGATTTCGTTAATTGGGCGGATTACCAAACCCAAGCCTGCTAGAGATAGGATTTTAAAGCAATTCGGCATCTAATAAGGGCTAAAATGTAGGCAGGGAAAAGTCATGCTTCTTGGTGGGTTTCTCTCCACTGCCAGGCTTTTAAGAAGTTACCTTCTTTTTCATTAATTAAGGCATCTCTGGAAATCATGCCTCTTTTTCCACTTTGGCAATAAATCTGATGATCTTTGTGACCTTGTTTGTTGTTGTTTAAGCAGTTACCTTCTGCCCCTGGGTAGTGCTTTGATGTGAAGAGCCTCCAAGTATCATGCTATGAACTCGATGGAAAATTCTGTGGCTAAGAGTCTTCTCTGGCTATTTGAACTTGGAAAAGCCTATACACAGCTAACGACCCTGTTGTGCTTTCCCTCAATTCTCTTAAAACTTGTCCTCCCAGTGGTTGTCTGGCATGGATACCACTTGATAATAAGGGTGCTTGTGACAATTAGAAGTATGGCACAAAAATGTTATTTTGAATAAAAGTCTCTCATAAATAAATCCTTACTGCATGTCAGGATTTCACCCTTTTTTTTTTTTAAGGTTTTTATCTATTTATTTGAGAGAGAAAGAACAAGCAGGGTAAGGGTCAGAGAGAGAAGCAAATTCCCTGCTGAGCAGGGAACCAGATGTGAGACTCAACCCAGGACTTGATCCAGGACTTGACCCTGGGACTCTGGGATCCTGATCCAAGCCAAAGGCAGGTGCCTAACAACTGAGCCACCCAGGAGTCCCAGGGTTTCACTTCTTATGGACTTACTTAGCTTGTTCAGTTTGGCATCTTATAAAATGTATTGCTCAGAGTATATGTTCAAAAAATGGTTGTTGATTACAATATTTTGTTTGTTTATGAAGTAGTTGAGATCTACATGGAGAGAAGGTTCTGTATTCTTTACCTGAAGGAACAGAGATTCTGAGGAGCATACACACACTGACAGACACAAAAACCATCTAATTATCTTTCCATCCTTTATCCTGGGGAATAGCATCTAAGTTTCACCTTCTATGTCCACCCCATGTGATCCTTCTCTAAAATCCACAGCGTCATTTAAGGTTGCATTTTAAAAGCTATGGTATAAATGAACCTTTGCAAATTAAGGCATTTTTTTTTTGTACAGGTTAAATGAAATCTTAGGATTGCTATTATATCCAGTTATAGTCTTTTTCTATTTGATTAAGTTTTTTAATTGTTTTGCTTGTGTAGTTGAGCCTGGGGTTGGGGTACACTGTCATTTGAAGTCATCATCTATGCCCCAACATTTATTATAGGGGAGTAAGTTTTCATTTTATTTGTGAGATTTTTCCTCTTAATGATAGAAGCTTAGGCCCTTACTTCTGGTTTACAACATTAATATTTTTATCTGTAATACAATATATAATGGCCAGACTTTATTGCCAACATGTCTATATGCCCGTTGTTCTATGAAATAAATTAGAAGAACTATTTAATTTAAAGCACTCTTTTGATTATGCCCCCATAATCCCTTTTTGGGATTTCAGTGCTTTCTAATGTGGTACCCCAAAGGACATATAAAACATCCCTAGGCAGGAGATGATTCAACTCATGCTATGGCCAATTTCTTGAGCTTACAGGGATATATGCACCATTGTGCAGAAGAAGAAAAAACTACAAGGAGATAAAGAAATTGCAAAATGTCAGAATCATTGGGGAAATGAGGCCAAAATTTGTTTGGCTTTTCTGGAAACTTTAACTGTAGAAAAGATGATGTATAGCCTTCTATTCATCTCTTTTTGCATCTTCCCTGGACTCTCTCCCAGAATAAAGCAACTGATAAAACTATCTTCATCATAATGAGTGGGAAGAATTATACTTCTTTGCCTTAGACAGTTGTCTGTTTCTTCTTAAGTTTATAAACAAATAATTCAGAAACAGAGGTATGTATATTAGTTGATTAGAAATGTAAATATTCTGAAAGACCTGTTTGGGGGAGTTCAGGAGAACCACTGTCTAGGGGGTTCAGGAGAAACACTGTCTAGGGGCGTTCAGGAGAACCACCATCTAGGGGCGTTCAGGAGAACCACCATCTAGGGGGTTCAAGAGAACCACAGTCTAGGGGGTTCAGGAGAACCAGTGTCTAGGGGCATTCAGGAGAACCACTCTAGACCCATCGCTCTCTCTGTTCTGAGCTGTACGTTTCCTGCTTTAGCATGACTCCATATCCACTGGAGATTCTGTTTAAATACAAGTGGAAACATATAAAACTACAAAGCTGCATGGCAAGGTAAATAATCAATAAAATTAAAAGGCAGCGTACCGGGGCGCCTGAGTGGCTCAGTTGGTTAAGCGACTGCCTTCGGTTCAGGTCATGATCCCGGGGACCCGTGATCAAGCCCCACATCGAGCTTCCTGCTTGGCGGGAAGCCTGCTTCTCCCTCTCTCACTCCCCCTACTTGTGTTCCCTCTCTCGCTGTGTCTCTCTCTGTCAAATAAATAAATAAATAAATAAATAAATAAATAAATAAATTTTAAAAATAAATAAATAAATAAAAGGCAGCCTACCAAATGAGAAAAAAATATTTGAAACTATGTATATGATAAAGGATTAATATCTAGAATATATAAAGAACTCGAACAACTCAATAGCAGAATCATCATCATCATCATCCAATTAAAATGTATTCTTAGGATTTGCACAGACCTTTCTCAAAAGAAGACATGCAATGGCCAATAGGTACATGAAAAGGTGCTCAATATCACTCATCATCAGGGAAATGCAAATCAAAGCATAATGAGTTATCACCTCATATCTGTTAGAATGGCTATTATCAAAAAGACAGAAGATAACAAGTGTTGGTGAGGGTACTGGGAACGGGGAAACTGTATACATTCTTGGTAGGAATGTACACTTGTGCAGCCATTATGAAAAACAGTATGGAGGTTGCTCAGAAAATTGAAAACAGAACTATCATATGATCCATCAGTCTCACTTCTAGATATATATTTAAAGGAAATGAAATTTATGTCTCAAAGAGATGTATGTACTCACATGTTTATTGCAGCATTATTCACAGTAGCCAAGGTATGGAAACAGCCTAAGTGTATCTTTTTTTTTTTTTTTTAAGATTTTATTTATTTGACAGAAACACAGCCAGAGAGGAAACACAAGCAGGGGGAGTGAGAGAGGGAGGAGCAGGCTTCCCGCCCAGCAGGGAGCCCAAGGCAAGGCTTGATCCCTGACTCCGGGTTTATGACCTGAGCCGAAGGCAGTCGCTTAACCAACTGAGCCACCCATGTGCCCCAGCCTAAGTGTCTCTTGATGGATAAATGGATAAAGAAAGGGGCACCTGGGTTGAGCAACCAATTCTTGATTTTGGCTCAGGCCATGATCGCGAGGTCCTGGAATCAAGCCTCACATTGGGCTCCACGCTCAGCGGGAAGTCTGCTTTAGGGTTCTCTCTCTCCCTCACCCTTTGCTCCTCCCCAACCCTGCTCGCTTGCTTTCTGTCTCTAAAATAAACAAATATTTTTAAAAAGTGGATAAAGAAATGTGATCTAGGGTGCCTGGGTGGCTCAGTGGGTTAAAGCCTCTGCCTTCAGCTCAGGTCATGATCTCAGGGTCCTGGGATCTAGGCCCGCATTGGGCTCTCTGCTTAGCAGGGAGCCTGCTTCCTCCTCTCTCTCTGCATGCCTCTCTGCCTACTTGTGATCTCTCTCTCTGTCAAATAAATAAATAAAATCTTTTTTTTTTAAAAAGAAATGTGATCTATATATATAAAATGGAATATTATTCAGACTTAAAAAAGGAAACCCTGTCATTTGTGACAGCATAGGGGAGACTGAAGAACATTATGCTAAGTAAATTAAGCCAGACACAAAAGGACAAATTCTGTATGATCTCATTTATATTTTTAGGATTTTATTTATTTATTTGACAGAGAAAAACACATCCAGAGAGGGAACACAAGCAGGGGGAGTGAGAGAGGGAGAAGCAGGCTTCCCGCCCAGCAGGGAACCCGATGTGGGGCTTGATCCCAGACTCTGGGATCATGACCTGAGCCGAAGGCAGTCGCTTAACCAACTGAGCCACCCAGGTGCCCTTATGTTTGGAATCTTTAAAAAGCCCAGTTCATAAAAGCAGAGCAGAATGGTGGTTGCCAGGGGCTGAGGTAGGAGAAATGGGGAGATGTTAGTCAAAAGGTATAGGGTTCAGTTACCAGGGATGAGTAAGTTCTGGAGATACAATGTATAGTATAGTGGCTGTAGTTAATACTGTATCGGATACCTGAACTTTGCTGAGTGGTTAACCTTAAGTGTTTTTAACACATACAGACACAGAAGTTTAGTTTTATGTGAGGTGATAGATTTCTTAATTAGCTTGAATATACATGCACAACATGTATATGTATATGCATGTTGTGCACCTTAATTAGGTACAGCTTTTATTTGTCCAATATACTTCAGTAAAGCAGGTGGAAAAAATAATTTGCAGATTCTAATTCAGAATCTGGGGTGGGGCTTGAGACTCTCAACTTGTAATAAGCTTCCAGCTGCTGCCTTTGTCCTAACACTGACATAAAAGGAGTCTCCTAAAGATATACACTCACACAGGAATTCGGGAATTCAATGAGTCAAGTGTAGCCAAGATAGAAATGTGGTGGGAGAGACATCTGGGGACATGCATTCAGGTCACGGCACTTACTTGCTTGGAATATGAAAAACCACATTGCCTTATGAGTCCCAGAATGTGGTTGTTGGTGTATGACTGATACTGTAACCGTGATCAGGCTCGACGAGGCTGCGGCTATTGGAGAGATTTCTAGCAATTAAGACACCTGAGTCTAATGTATTTTGTTATATGAAACTCTGTTGGAGTTAATAGGGACTTTCACCCCAGAATTCTGGGGTGCAGGAATATGGAGGAAAATTCTCGGTACATTTTGATGATTTTGTAACTAATATGCTATATCAGTTGTGAAGGGAGAAAATTCTAGGGAGTTCACCCCTGAGCACTGATCACAATAGAAGGGGCTTTTGCTGCTGTTCTGGGCACTGTTTGACTCTGTTCCCTGGTGAAAATAGCCATGACTGCCTCTTGTGGCAAATGCTCTCATGTCCGATGATCACAAAGGGGTATTTGTTGTCTTCTGCTCTGAATCTGCCACTCCTGGGAGTGGTGTTTGCTCTGTTCTATTTATTGGCATATTTCAAAGTAATAACAGTAATTTATAAAAACATCCCCTTTGCAATGCCCCATTTTAGAATACCAGATTTACTGATTTTTAAAATATGAAAACAAACTGAAAGCTGAACACAGCTCACTAACCTCCTTCTGTGGAACATGTCAGTTTTTGAGGCTTTGGAAGATGTGTACACTTTGCCAATAATGGCAGCACTTTTTAATGACATTAGCTTTAGCAATTGAAATGGTTGCCAGCTCAGGAGTGCCAAAGAGGTGATTTCTTCCAGTTAGCTATTCCCAACTGTTGTTTCTAAGGCTTCACTTTCAATCAGTCATCAAGGCCTGTCAGTTCAGCCTCTAGTGTTTCTGGAAACTGTTTCTAACTCTCTGTTCCCACTGGGATGACTTTTTCATCTTCTGTCGACTGAGCCATTTACAAGAATTTGTTAAATGGTCTATAAGCCCCAGACACATGTCGGTCCTAGCCCTTTCCATCTCTTGCTGATGGAGGCTTTATAAACCCCAGACCTACTCATTCCCCTTCCTTCCCTAAAGGCACATGTTGACTTTACTGGGCCTACAAGATAAATGAAGACTTTTGGGACATCGACTCTCCACCAGCCAACCTTAAGAGAGTGTCCCTTTTTATTCACCCCCTCTCCTGGCTTCATAAATTCTTCGTGCCCGGACACAGTGCATTGTCTCATGTCTTTGCCTCCGTTGGCCCTCTGCACAGAATCCATTTCACCACTTCTGTCTTAGAAGGCCCATGTTTTGGTCATTCAGGGATTTAATGATATTTCCATAGGAAAGCCTTCCCGAGCATTCCTCCCTCAAAGAGGAAACCTCCTTTCTCCTTTATTCTCCTATAGGACCCTGCCCCAGCCTCTTACAGAGTATCATTTGTGATACATCCTGATTATTTGTCTGTGGGGGGAACCACTGGACTGTAAGTTCTGAAACTGACATCTTGTTTCGGCATTCTTATGTATCTCAGGCCTCTGGCAAAAGAGCTGGCCTGTGATAGGTGCTTAATGTATAGTGCTTGAATGTGGGTGGACGGGGAGGATGGAAGGACAGTGAGATGGACAAATGAAAGAAAGAAATGGAGAGACTTGTCTTTCTGAGTGAAAAAAGTTATTTGCTTATGATAAAGTAAAGAAAAAAAGTAAGTATGTGCATATATACCTACATATGCGTGTAGCCACACACAATATACGTACATAGTTCTTAGTGTGACTCCAGAGCTGTGAATATCTATTAGATCATGGCTGGCAGCAATAGTACCTGATAACTTACGTTTCTAAGGGCTGATATATATATGGAGAGAGAGAGAGAGATAAAATTATAAAAATATATATGTTTATATATACATACGTGTGTGTGTGTTTGTGTGTGTGTGTGTGTGTGTGTGTGTATACTTTGGCTTGGACTTAATTCTGTACTCTTTCCCTATGCTAGAACGATGCAGGTCTTCGGCTTGTGGCTAACTCAATGGTGTGGGTTCCAGAAGGCGGGATGCTACAGATTACCAACAGAATCTTACAGGCTGAAGCTCCAGGTGCCCGTGCCTCAGAAATCATCTATAGAATTACCCAGGACCACCCACAATTTGGTAACTTTTTTTTTCCTTTGTTGTGATCTCATCATTGTATCCAGCAATCTTGGACTTGCTTTGGTACGATGTCATGCAGCAAGGTTGTGATTCCAATGAGACTGACTTTCTAATACCTGACACATCTCATTTAAACACAGAATCGTCAAAATAACTGTGATACTGTACACATATTACATACCAGGTGGTATGCTACCTAAATCCAAAATTTAAGTTTTAAAATAAGTTCATTATACAGAAAAAGTAACTTGCTAAGATATAGTTCATTTTAGCATCCATAGCTAATAATGTCAGTTTAATTTTGAAGATCAGGCTCACAAACTCCACCTTATGCCCTCTCCAGAACATCATCACACTTCTTATTAAGACTTTAAAAAAAAGTTTTACATAAAAATATTTTTAAAGATCTCCATTGTTACTTCCACTCCCAGCAAGATAGTAGAGTATGATAACTTGAAAAATTTTCCCTTGTCATCATCATCTAGAAATACTGGATAAGGGGCGCCTGGGTGGCTCAGTTGGTTAGGCGACTGCCTTCGGCTCAGGTCATGATCCCGGAGACCCGGGATCGAGCCCCACATCAGGCTCCCTGCTCGGCGGGAAGCCTGCTTCTCCCTCTCTCACTCTCCCTGCTTATATTCCCTCTCTGGCTGTGTTTCTCTCTGTCAAATAAATAAATAAAATCTTTTTTAAAAAAAAAAAGAAATACTGGATAAAAGATAATAAGAATTATAGAGCAATCATGGCTGACCTTTCAAGAATAGAGAAAAATCTCTAGGTAGCAGACAGAGAAGGAGCTTAACGCCAGTCTGGGCATGAGCTGATGGAACAGCTTCCTTGCGAGGGCTAGTATTTGTCTCAGTAACCCAGGGGCTTGAGATGTAATGCTCATGCAGAGATAGAAAGTTAAGGTCCTGCATAAAACTGGGACTCTGGAAAGACTTTCAATTAGAGGAACAGAATAGGAAACAAGGAAGTCACCAGCCCTGAGGGATGGCAAAGCAACCTACCTCTGTTTCCCAGGGCTCAGAGTGAAGCAAGAAAGTCTGCCAAGAAAGAACTTAAGGCCAGTTTCTCCTGCAGATCCAGGGTTCAGTTATACTCTGCACAGCTCTGAGAAATCCAGAGCTCAGACATTCATATGAATATTAATCTTGGGCCAATGATACTTCTCGGATCCCTTGCAGAAACTGGTAGAAACCGTTATGGAACGTCCACCATCAACTCTGGATCACAGGATTCTCACAACCTAAACCACTGAAGATTAGCTGAGAATTCAAAATTACAGAACAGATGAGGAAACAGTCCATAGTATCATAAGAAAAATTAACAAAATGATTAAAATTACAAGGATTTCAAACAAAGGAGTAATCATAAAACTATAAAACAAGGCTATTAAAATGATTTAAAGACACAAAAGAAGGAATTGAACTGTAAGGCAATAACTAAGTACCATAAAAATAAAAGAGGGCTCAGTGGGTTAAAGCCTCTGCTTTCGGCTCAGGTCCTGATCTCAGGGTCCTGGGATTGAGGCCTGCGTCAGGCTCTCTGCTCCGCAGCGAGCCTGCTTCTTCTCTCTCTACCTGCCTCTCTGCCTGCCTGTGATCTCTCTCTGTCATATAAATAAATAAAATCAAAAATAAATAAATAAATAAATAAATAAATAAATGCATGAATAAATGCATGAATAAATGCATGAATAAATGAATAAATAAAAGAATAAGCAGGTATATTTTTAAAAGAATTAGCAGATTACCTGAAAATGAAAATTATATTCACTTTCAAAATTAAAAATTATTCATTCACTACAAATAAATATTTTCTTGGCATGTTAAATAGCAGAGGAATAATAATCTTTTTCCTCTGGTTTACCAGATTTTTTAAATTATGTATTTTCTGTAGTGAGGGAACAAAGTTGACTTCTGTGCAATTTGAAAGTATTTCCAATGGGGCACCTGGGTGGCTATGCTAAGCATCCCACTCTTGATTACAACTCAGGTCATGTTATCAGGGTCCTGAAATGGAGCCCCATATCGAGCTCTGTACCAAGAGTGTGGAGCCTGCTTAAGATTCTCTCTCCTGCTCCCTTATTGCACCCCTACCCCCCACACACTTGATCTCTCTCAAAAAAAAAAACAAAGACTTAAAAAAATAAAAATAATCCCAGTGTCAACAAAGGCATTGAAAAGCATAATCTAATTAAGAATTAATATAATTATAAAATAGTTGGTCTAGCTGGGCTATCTTTTATTATAGTTGTATAACTTTGAGGAAGGCAAGTGGACCCCTCTGAGCCTTAGTTTTCTTTGAAAGGTTAGGCTATATAATTTTTTAAATTTTTTATTTTAAGGTAATTTTAGACTTACTGAAAAGTTCCAAAAATAATGCAAAGAGCTCTTGAATACCCTTAATCTAGCTTCCCTCAATGGTAGCATCTTACAGAACAATGAAACAATTATCAACACCAGGAAGCTAACATGGATACAATGCTATTAATTAATCCACAGACCTTATTCAACTTTGCATTCTTTTATCCCACTGCTTTTAAGCTCAATAATGTTTAAGTCCTTTTCAGCTCTAAAAATCTTTGACTCGTTTGATGTATTAAATTGTCTAACTTTATCTTGATCATTAAAAGCTGAAAATTTTAATTTCCTAGAGACAGCCCAATATTCCAATATTCTGTTTAACTCTTAAGCAGAGCAATGCTGAATTAAATCATTTTTAAGCCATTTCAGCTTGGTAAGTGCCATGTAGTCTTGCCTGTGACCCTTTCCTATTATAACTCTCTTAATTAACTTCTTCCTATGAACATAATCCTCTTTCTGTGTGTCCAGAGCCCCCTTTTAGTAATAATTAAATCACATTACCCTTAAGCAGCACTCAAGAGTGAAAAGGTGGTGGGAACTGGAAGCCCACTTAACACCAGTCTGCTTACATCCATTTGTCGTAGTGGTGTGAATTTGTGGAACCCATACCCCCTTGCCACCCTACCTACCATGTACTCCCTCATCACTTTAGAACATTCCAGCTGGGCTTTAGACTTTTTGTGAAGACCTGACCATGGAACTCAACCAAATGTACATTGTTTGCATAGTAAATGCATATTGGACCAAAGTTCCACCACTTATAGACTCATCACTGCTCTCAAATATGAGTGTTGACAAGTTGATTAGTACTTGTACCTTTAGCTACTTCACAAGTTTGGAAGTAAATTTAATGAGATGGTTTTAATGAAGTTACTTAAGTATCATTTGAGGGGAAACTTGACTTAATCTAACACATTGCCAACTCTAAATTATTTAGCATCGAGTAAGAAAGCTTTAATACAAATTTTTCTCAATCCCAAAATAATTCGTGGAGATTCGAATGAGATTCTAATTCTTAATACCTATCAAAGTTTCCCTTCAGAATTCTTTTTTTTTTTTTTAAGATTTTATTTATTTATTCGACAGAGAGAAACACAGCTAGAGAGGGAACACAAGCAGGGGGAGTGAGAGAGGGAGAAGCAGGCTTCACGCCGAGCAGGGAGCCTGATGTGGGGCTCCATCCTGGGTCTCCGGGATCATGACCTGAGCCGAAGGCAGTTGCTTAACCAACTGAGCCACCCAGGCGCCCCTCCCTTCAGAATTCTTGATTAAACTGTAGACTTTAGTATTAAGGAAATCCCAAGTAGAGATTATTTTGGTTTTTTGTAAACCTAGACTGTTTTGTAAGCCTGGATTTCCATATATCTAAGGGGTCAGCCCCTTGTATTTGTCGTAATAAAAGCAAAGGTGAGGTACTCCACAAAAGTTCTCACCTTGCTGGGGTGAACCCCAGAAAATCCTGCTAGTTTCCCCTTTCTCCTCATGAGCTTGTCACAAAGGCACCTGGTATTCAGCAGAACCTGTACTGAGCTTCCTTCCATCCTGCTCCACCACCCGTGGCATTGCTGACCTTCCTGTCAATAGGTGGTTCTCGGATTCCGCCCCCCCATCTCACACCCTTTACAACCACAAGTGTCCAGTTCTGCTGCTTCCACTTACTTAGTGACTCTCGTGTCTGTTATATTTCTTTCCAAACTCACTTCTGTTGTTTTAGTTCAGGATCCCATCAGTCATCTGGATTTTGCAGTAGTCTCACAATTGAGCCAACTGTCTATAGAAATGTTAATTACCATTATTACCATTTTTATGAAATAAAATTCAGCCTCTTTAACAGGTCTGTCATAGGCTCCCTATATTCTGATCGTATATGCTTTGTTTTCTAAGTCCGTTTGGGCCATTCACCTACTGAAATCTCACAGTGGCTCACAGTTGCTTATGGGGGACTGATCTTAGGGGTAGGAACTGCACCTTGCTTATCTTTGAACCCCCATCCCTTAAGGGTCTAACATGAGAGCTAGCACCTAACAGGTATTCAGCCTCTATTATCTAAGTTGAAAATTCATGGAATTAGCCAATATCCTATTGTTCCTGTTAATAGGCATAACATGGCAGTTTTTTTAAATCTGAAGAACAGGTTTATTTCATTAGGCCTAGTTAGAAATATTCTGCTTAGTTTTTCTATTATAAAGAAGAACAGCTAGGAAATTAGCATTTGAATATTTTCTGTTTTTCTACTCTCTGCATTTTTATTGTAGAAGTCTAATTTCAGAATATTTTGCAGCTGTATGCACATTCCTAAACAATCTAAATCCTGGAAAGCATGTTTGTTATGAACAGGGGTTGAACCAGAGAGAGATGGCTAATAGAATTTGTGGCTTAGGTATAAATGAGAAACAATACTAAAAAAGAACTAGAGTGAGTTGATTCTACACATGATTTTATAAAGAAGGCTTACTTCAGTATATCATCACCATTCAGGATATTATGTTCATTTTGAATTTGAATTTAGTGCATATAACTATTAGAAGGAATATTTCCTTCAAGTAAGAAAAAATTGCTCTAGTGTAATTGAAGTGTGTTTTCAGGAGTCCAATATGTCTAGTATACTTAGTGTACTAAGATATGGGTATCCTGCTAGAGAACCTCTCCCTCTCCTTCCCTTCCCTCCTCTTACCATCTGAGTGGGGGAGAGGCTTCTTTCAGATTAATTATTAGATACATTTTCATGAGAACCTGGCTCCTGTTTTCAGGAGTTCATCACCCTCCTGTTTGGTCTACACTTGAGGCCATATTATCCTGGTGATATTTTAATTATTTCCATAACACCTCCATATTTGCAATCTCACTTTAAGAAATAGTAGCTTCAGGTGAAGAACAAGTGATAGAAATGGATGGGTGATATTGTCATTTAGATTTAGGTTTCCTTGCTTCAGTTCTAACGAAGTCTAAGGAATGGTGGAGGAGAAAACAAGATCAGTTATTTAGGAGGGTAGACACTGGACTGTGAAGACAAAATAACCATGACTGGAAACAGAGATTCATGACCCAGAGCATGAGCTTTGGAGTGAAATCTCAACGTCACTTACCATTTGTGAACTTGAAGAAGTTACTGAACTTCTCTGAGCCTAAAGAACTTTTTTTTAATCTTTTTTTTCTCCACTTTTTATTACGTTCAGTTAGCCACTGTATAGTACATCATTAGTTTTTCATGTAGTGTTCAATGGTTCATTAGTTGCCTGTAACACCCAGTGCTCATCACAAAACGTGCCCTCCCTAATGCCCATCACCTGTGACCCCATCCCCATAAAATTTAAAAAAGAACTTTTTAAAATGTGGATAATAGGACACCTGGGTGGCTCAGTGGGTTAAAGCCCCTGCCTTCGGCTCAGGTCACGATCTCAGGGTCCTGGGATCGAAGCCTGCATCCGGCTCTCTGCTCAGCAGGGAGCCTGCTTCCTCCTCTCTCTCTCTGCCTGCCTCTCTGCCTACTTGTGATCTCTCTCTGTCAAATAAATAAATAAAATCTTTTTTAAAAATGCGGATAATAATAGCATCTTCAGAAAGATCAAATAACTTAATGATAAGGATGACCAACATCCTTCTTAAGTACCCATGAACTATTCTCATCTTACCAATGGGATCAGAGGCTTATAAAGCCGACCTAAGGCTCATGCAGATGGATGTGGAGCTAGGTTTGAAGCATCGTGTAATGAGCTTTGTGCAGTCCCCACCATAGGCGTCCCAGGGCCGGCTAATATTATTCTCACTGTACAGAATTCTCCCAAGAATAACTCTTTCTGAATTTTTTCAAATTTCCCATTGTGTTTACACCAAAAACGTCTGGGTTAGAAAGCATTTTCTGCTACACAGAAAGTTGTAGGTAGAAATGAATCCATCCAGTGCCCCATATTTGAATATTTGCTGTATTCACAGTTTTATATGATCTAATTGACATAGTTCAGTAACTTCATACATGAATTGCCCATGAATCACTTTTAGGGTTTTTTAACTGAGAGACTGAGAATTCTGTGTCTGAAGGTGAATTTGGTGATGCCTATTGAATTCTGGGTCAACATACTTTCCTTTGCCTTAGATTAAAAATAAAGAAGTACCTGGTACACCTGGGTAGCTCAGTCATTGGGTGTCTGCCTTCGGCTCCAGTTGTGATCCCAGAGTCCTGGGCTTGAGCCCTGCATCGGGCTCCCTTCTCAGCAGGAAGCCTGCTTCTTCCTCTCTTACTCCCCCTGCTTGTGTTCCCTCTCTAGCTGTGTTCCTGTCAAATAAATAAATAAAATTAAAAAAAAATAAAAAATACCTAATTTCTGTAAGAAAGGAAGGAAGGGGGGGAGAGAGAGAGGAAGGAAGGGAGGGAGAGAGGAAAAAAGAAATAAAAAAGAGAGAAAGAAAAGAGAAAAGGAAAGGGAGGAAAATGAGAAAAGGGAAGGGAAGAAGGAAGGAAAGGAAAGGAAGGTAGACGAGGAGATGAGAGCTCTGACTTGCTTTTACATTTCCCAGAGATCCTCACTAACTGTGTGGCTTTCCTAGGAGAGGTGGTCCTGCTGGTTGATATGCCTGCAGACAGCCCCACAGAGGAGGGGCAGCACCTGCCTGATGGGAGAACAGCAACTCCCACCAGCACCTTTACCCAGCAAGACATCAACGAAGGCATCGTGTGGTACAGGCACTCGGGAGTCCCAGCCCAGAGCGACTCCTTCCTCTTTCAGGTACCCTCCACTGCTGGCTGACATCTTTTCTGATGTCTGGATGGTCTGACAAAAACCATCACTGTTTGGGTCATTTTCTGTGTTGCCTGGAAATCATATTTGGGCAAAGAATAAATGTAATTAATAGCATTGAGAGGTTTTTTAATCTCCCGATTCAGGGCTACAATATCTCTACAAGAAGAGTCATCCCGTGGCAGGGAGTTTATAATAGATAATGGCCAAAGTGTTTAGAAAAAAAAAAATGTTTTCCAAATATTAAAGTGCCCTATGGAGGAAAAACTATTTCTTCTTTTCAAACGTTTTTGGAACATTTACCATCTTATGATAAAATCAGAGGCTTAGCAGCCAAACCCAGTGGGTTCATATTTCAGTTTTGCTGTGCACTAGCTATACAACTTAGGGAAAATCACTTTGGCAAAATCCTTGTGCTTCATTTATCTCATCTGTAAAATAGAACTACTATGAGAATTTAATGAGTTAATACATATGAAGCCTATAGATTCCTGCCTGTGACTACATGTGTGGCTTGGTTATTGCCATTTATAAAGATTGATCAGATATCAGTGCTATAGACTGAATGTCTGTGTCCCCCCAGAGATGCATATGTTGAAATCCCACCCTCTCCCTGCACAGTGGTATATGGACATGAGACCCTTGGTAGGTGATTAGGATTAGATGAGGTCATGGGGGCTGTGCTCTCATGAATGGGATTAGTACACTTACAGGAGTCACAAGAGAGCTTCCCCGCCCCCCCCCGCTCCCTGCCGTGGAGATGCAATGAGAATTCAGTGCTCTGCAACCCAGAAAAGAGCCCTCACCAGAACCTAACCATGCTGGCATCCTGCTCCAGACTTCTGGTCTCCAGAACAGCAAGAAATAGTTTTCTTTTGTTCATGAGCCACTCAGTTTATGTATTTTGTTATAGTAGCCTGAGCAAACTAAGATAAACAGACCATACAGAGTCTGTCAATAAATTAAAGAACAAGAAATTATACTGAGCGCATTCTCCAGCACTTATCAATATAATTAGAAATTAATAATAAGAAGCTAAACCAAAAATGCAAACCATTTAGAATTTTTTAAATAGTCTCCTAGATAATTACTCATTCTAAAAGGAAATCAAAACAACAAACTATTAAGAAATGTTGATGAGGAGGAAATAACTTCTCAAAACTTAAATGACGTGGACAAAATAATAGAAGAAAAGTGATGGTCTTAAAGCTCTTGTTATTGAGCTTCAGAAAAACATGAAAATAAATGGACTAAGTGAAGCTACAGAACCACAAGGGAACCTAAAGAAAGCAAAAGGAAGGAATTCATAGAGATAAGCAGAGGAATCAATTCAGTGTAAAATGGAAGGATTGATAATGAGCACAAAACCATGAATAAAATTAGACTCACTATGTCAAGAGCAACCTAGAAATAAAGAATAGGAGTACAAAGGAATGAGGAACTTTGAATGAGAAACAGCATCGAAACATAGATACAGAGAAGAATTTAGCAAGACGTCAGAGAAAATATAAAGGAACTCTCATGGTGGGTGATCAGCCAAAGCAGGGTTGGGGACCCTCTGAGTCCGAGGCTTTTCCTTTGTCCAGGAATCCAGCTGGGGATATACTGCCACAATAAATAGCCCACATTGTTAAAATTACCATCCATTCTGTTCCTGAGGACTGTGTGCACATCTTCCTTGCCTGATTAATTTATATAGTGTATAGATGTGCTTTTCTAGGGAGCAGATTGAACTAAACTTGGAAAGCATTAAAATGAGATGATACTGAGCATACCGAATGTCCAATGAGGAAGCCTCATGTGCCCTTTGCCAAGTTAGCTTTTTCTTTCTCAGCACCAGGAGACTGCACAGTCCTCAAAGAATGAGTGAGAATGGAGGCAAAGACCTCAATCATAAGAAGGTGCTGAGAACAAACTAGAATCCTCAGATCTGCCTTTGTCTTTATCGGTGTCAGGACGAAGAATATTCTCAATCTAGAGCACCTCCCTGGAAAGGCAGTCTTGGGACCTGCTCAAAATATGTGATTGCTTTTGCAACTTGCTTACTAAATGGGTAATTATAAAAAAAGCAAAAGTTACTTTTTTTATTTTTTAAACAAACTCACTAGAGTTTAAGACATGCAGCTGAATATTCTTACATTGAAAGTGGCTCCCTCTTGGAGAGTCTTTACACATTTTCCTCAAGATGTGTTTAGAACCCTGACCTGAAGTCTTCTTCAAAATCCATGAGATTTTCTTTAAAACATCCTCAGTAGTGACAGGATATCATCTTTTGGAAGTTGATTTTAAGAAATAAAGAAAGAGCCAGAAGTCAGAGTCCTGTCTGGTAAGAAGAGCAGTGATTATTTTTGGTAATTATGAAGTAACAAGCTCAGTTTTCTTCGGTGACTTGTGAACTCTCTCTCCGAAGGCATTCCAAAAAGTGCATCTTGAACACTGACAGCATCTTTATGTAAATGTGAAACAACTCTCTGAGATTATGTTCTCCTAGATGTGAAAGTTTCGGTGTGTTTTTAGAGTCTCATTGTTTTATAGGCTTACCTCGTATTTTGATTTGAAATGACACAGACACTGTAGCTGTGTGCTAAAATAAATGGTTGCAACTTCTCTCATTCATCATGTTAGTGTCCCTGAAGGATTTTAAGCTAAAAAAGATGCTGTTCTAATGATTCTTCTCTTTCTTCTCTTCTCTTTCTTCCCTTCCCTGTAAGTGCAATACAATGAGTTGTGTGGATTTTATTCTATTTTAATGCTGATGTACTGTCATGAGCCATCAATGCATCCCATCTGTTACTTTGCATGTAAAACTTGGGATTTATGTAATGCGGTGGCATTAAAAAATAGAGCATGGCATAGTGAGAAGAAAGCATGTACATTTGCATCATTTGGGGTATAGGAAGGAACTCTGGCTTTGATATATTCAGATTATGTTGAAACACCCTTTGGGATATGATATGAAAAGACCAACGTATTTCACACCAGAAGCTAGAAGTGATTTTCTTGCTTGGTAATATATCCACATTTCACTACCTACACAGCATTCCATTTTTTTTTTTCTTCAAAATATAGAGCATGTTTTTCCCTTTCCTAAGTTTCTAAAGCTTCCAAATTGAGCCATCTTGGTCAGTGGGAAGATCTTGAACCTACTGACCTGCTGAAATACTGACCCTTGTTGACTATGACTTAGATACCTTGCTCAACTTTTTTGACCTTCAGTTTCCTCATTTTTAAAATAGGAGATAATATTTACTTTGTAAGTATATAAGTAAGTAGACAAGTAAGGTAACTTTTGAAAAGTAGGTAGTGTGGTGCAGAGCTGATATAGATGTTAGTGAATTATAGCTATTGTTATTAAATTATTCACAGTGACACACTGTAAGATATCTTCTTGAAAACATGTAGCTATTCGAAGCTTGATCTCGAAGCATCTGATGTGATCGAGATAGAGAAGACAGTTTTTCTGTTGGGCATAACTTGAGAAGACAGAGAAAGGACTGCCATTCCTGCTTTTTCCTTAGAATTGATAGAACCCCGCCCCCTCTCCTATGGAATTATTGCAACCTCATAGGCCACAGGGGCCTTCGCAACTCTTGTAACAAGCCTAAGGAGGAGCAGACAAGAGAGGGAGAGTTCAAGGGGGCAGCTCGGAAGCACTGAGGGAGGGGAGGAGCTACAGCATAGGCAAAACATCATTTTTTAGCATTTTAGAAGCAAGAAGAGGTTCATTTGGTGACTCTTCTAATTGTGAATTTCATTAATCTCGCTTTACAGTGATGAGGCTGAGATTTGTCGTTTATAATGTAAGGGTATGTATCTGTGCGGGGTAAAATTTAAAGAAGTAGAATAAAGATCACATAGATAGCATGTGTTATAATGCTTATAATGAGATACATAGCTATCAAAAATCATGTTTTCAAGACTGTTTAATGAAATAACAAAACGTCATAGTATTATGCTTGGTAAAAATGTAGAACACATAACTGTATCTAAAGTTTCACATATGCATAGAAAATAGACTAAACTGAAAGGCATCAATATGTTAATAATTTTTGTTTTTACTTAGTGAAATTCTAGATTTTTCGTTTTTATTTGTTGTCCTCTGCATTTTTAGAACTGCCTAAAATGATTACATGTTTTTTATAATCACTAAAACACTAGCATTAAAATGAAGAGCAGAATGAAAATTATAATGCAAAACACATAGAATTCAAAGACAGATGGTTTCAAGGGGGGAAAATAAACACGCACAAACAGGCTGTGCCCAGCAGAGGATGAGAGGCTCAACAGTGTGACGTTTCTGTTCAGGTGTCCAGTGCCACCGATGCCCATACACGTCTGGAGAGCCGCATGTTCAACATCGCGATCTTACCGCAGACACCCGAAGCGCCTGAACTCTCTCGGGGAGCATCTCTCCATATGACTGTGAGTTGGGTGGGAGGGCTTCTGGTTTCTGCTTGGAGGAGGCACATAAATGGGGTTTAGCAGACTACCCTGCTTTTGTATCTGGTGAATGCAGAAACCTGACCCTGGGGCCAATAATAACCAGCCTTGGGAACACATTTCTCATTGACTTGAAAAAGAAATTTAAAATTCCAGAGTGAAGGGAAGGCTATGTTGAAGCCACCGCAACCTCCCATCCATTGCTTCTGTCCTTTTGAGAGCATCCCAGGCGGTCACAGGGCCTCTCCTTGAGTAACTGGAAGGCGTTTCAAGCTTGTGTCTCTTTCATCAGTACCATGTGGATAGTATTGTTCAGTCAGTTCTGGCTCCTCCTCTCTTCGCTGGAGAAATGGTCACTGTGTTTTAGAAGCCCTATGAGAAGCTTTTGGTTTTGTTTTTTTCTATTATAAAACTTTACTGGAGAAAGTGATGCCTTTGCTGAATTCAAAGAAATAAGTACCAATTATCCAAGTGAAAATTTGTGGGGCAGGTCAGAAGGGACGGACAAGTGAGGGTGAAGGTGAAGGGCACTGCCAGATGTAAGAACAGGGCATACAAAGATACAGAGGTGAAAGATAATGTGATGGGTGGGAAAATTGGAAACAGGTCAGTAAGACTGGGGAACTTAGGGAGGCAGAGGAGGAGTAGTGAGGATGTGGAGGTTCGTGTGCTAGATCTTGTGTGCTGTATAGGCAGGAGTGTGAGCACACGGAAAGGTATGAAGTAGGGTGACAGCTAAATTAGTGCATGAAGCTTCGTTCAGACACTTAGCAGCTCCACTGTGACCCCATATCTAGGGGGCATGTAAAGCCAGCACCCCATTCTAGACAGAGTCACAAGCATATAAGACCTTATAAATTAATCATTAAGGATTCACATTTTGGTTAACACCCACATAATTACACTCCAAAGTAGTGGATCAGCCCTGACCCACAACAAAGAAAGCAGCTCTAGTTTTAGAAATTATGGGTCTGGGGCATGACAGAGACATAAAGGGGGAAACAGAAAGTTTTTAATGAATAGCTGGTATCGGCATTTCCACCATAAACCATAATTTAAAGAAATCATAATTCAGCAGCACTATAAAGTCTATAATTCATCATTCTGACTGGAGGAACTTGGATCAGAATTTTCTGTAAAGTGTAAAGAAAATGTGCATACACATTTCTTGCCAAATGCTAATGCAGTGTTATTTTGGGTTTAGAGGGGAAAAATGGGCCAGAAGCCAGTGATGATGGCACCATTCCCACTATGTTGCTGTGGACCTCTAGAGACTTCTCAAGTTACTTAACCTTTAGGGTCTCGGGTAGCATGTTTGTAAACTAGATCTGTCTTGGCTAATTTATATCACAAAGGTGAGTTTACTGTAAAATGTGATTAGCCCACTCTTTTATTCCTTAAAATATACACAGTTTATATTTCTTTTGACATTAATTGGGGCCAATACCATGGGATATACTTGTAGTCTGTGACAAAAACACATTCTGTTTAGTGATTTGGACTCACCTAAGGCACTCGTTTTACACGTATTTGATAAATACATTAGGAATGTATATGCTAAATACATATATGGTGGTATATCCATTTGTGTGTTTAAGGGTAGGAGTCCACATCTCCAGTCATTCAGTCATTCAAATAAACACTTTCGAGTCCCTACTTTATCCCAAGTGCAGTGAAATGCATTGGAGATCCATTGACTACAAAACATAGTCTCTCTCCTCAAGCAACTTAGAGTCTGAAACAAGCAAATAAGTAAGCAATGACAGTACATGATGAATGCTATGATATGATATGCAAGTAGAGTCATAATATGGAAGCAAATAGGAAGACGTGGGGGAGCGTGGGGGAGGTCATGGAGGCTTTCTTTTGGAAGTGAACTGAGCTAGTTGAAGTGTGAATTATCTCTAGAGTATGGTCTCAAATATCAGCCTGCCTTAGGATCACCTGTAGGGTTTGTTAGATTACAGATTACTGGAGCCCACCCTGGGGTTTTCTGATTTAGTAGATCTGGTCTAGGACTGAGAATTTGCATTTCTAACAAGTTTCCAGGTGATGTTGTTGCTTCTGCTCTCTCACCACACTTGAAACCCCATTTATCTGAACTACTAAGAGAGGGAAATTCATTCCAGACAGGTGAGCAGCAGGTGAAAAAATTGAGGGACACAGGAGAACATGACATGTTTGAGGAATTACAAAGAGTTCAGTTGGCCAGAGCATAAATCCCTAGGTGAAAAAGAAGTAAGAAATGAGAGGCAGATCATAGAGGACCTTACAGATAAGATGACGAGTTTCCATTTTGTCCTGAAAGGATGTTTTGGGGCAAGTAGGATGCTGAACAATTCATGGCAGAGAGGAGGCATGAACAGATTTTCAATTGAGGAAGATCATTCTGGCTGTAGTGTAAAGAACTCCCCACATGGGGTCCAGACAGAGAGCGAAGAGGCCAAGGAATAGGCAGGTGCAGTCATGGAGAGTAAGAAGTGTTGATAGCATGAACCGCGTGCAGTGGCCGTAAGGATTAAGAGTTAGTGAAATCTCAAAGAGACACTCGCACACCCATGAATATTGCAGCATTATGCATAATGGCTGAGAGGTAGAAGCATCTTAAATGTCCCTCAGGCGACAAATGATAAAGTGTTATAGACAACAACAGAATATTATTCAATATTAAAGGAAATCCTGCCATGCTACAGAGTGTAGGAACCTTAAAGACGTTACCTCAAGCAAAATAAGCCAGTCACAAAAGGGCAACTACTACATGATTCCACTTACCTGAGCTATCTAAAGTAGTAACACTTTCAGAAACAAAGTGGAAAGGTAGTTGCCCTTGCAGGGGTGGGGGGTAGAAGTAGGGAGACGAAAATGGGGAGTTGATTTTGTTCAGTGGATATATAGAGTTTCAGTTTTGTAAGATGAAAAAGATCTAGACATCTGTTCCACAACAATGTGTATATAGTTAACACTACTGCACTGTGCTCTTAAAAGTGGGTAAGATGGCTAAAAAAAAAGAAAAGAAAAAGAGAGATTAAAAGATATTTAGAGCCATAGAGGTCAACTGGGTATAGGAAGTGGATAAAACACCCCAGTTTTTAAATTTGTAAAGATGCAAATGTATGGGGATTTTAGGGGAAGGGAGAGAGGTGGAGGACGTGATGAGTTCAGTGAGGTACACTTATAAAAGGCGTGCCTATTAAGGTCTGGCAGAAGATCAGTAGATACTCTCTGTGGGAGATAAACCTCTGAGAATCATTAATAGCAAGTAGTGGTTTAATCCTCGGGCTTGAGATTCCCCAGGAGGATTGCATAGAGTAAAAAGCGGCCTAAAAAAATACCTGCCTAAATGGAAATTTGTTCTGTGGCCTTTCTATAATGCCCTTCTTCATCAGATCCGATCCTTTAAATGGTATCTTATGATTTTGTTTTGTAGTGTTCCATCAGAATTATGTGCATACATAACATCTTACATGTGTAAGATATATCTGCTTATGAACAATATTATAAGGTGTGTGTGTGTGTGTGTGTGTGTGTGTATAGATATATACACACAAACATGTGAGATGTGTACATTTAGGATATATAAAATTTGGGCAAGGAGTTCTGTAAACATGCATCTTTACCAGTTAAGAGTGTAGCATAGTGTGAGATTCAGCAAATAAACTAATAGATTTACACCAACTCAGTTTTCCAAGTAATCATCCACCATTTGACTTATAAGATCCTTAAGGACAAAATCTTTAATTAATCTTGATATCTTCCTCAGCATCTAACACAATGCCTCATATAAAATTAGTTGCATTAAATATATGTTGAATAAATGAATCATTTTCAGACCTGCTGTCACAAAGCTAATAATTCCCTAAACTATATCACCTTCAAATTCAAATAAATTAATCATATGGGTATACATACACATATACATACTTTGAATATCATATTTCCAATTCTTCTCTTAAAGGGGAAATAAATTCTCTTAACTCTTAGTGCGAAAGGATATTTATTACTTCCTTTTTCTTTTTTCTAAATATTTTATTTATTTATTTGACAGAGAGAGAGATCACAGGTAGGCAGAGAGGCAGGCAGAGAGAGAGAAGGAAGCAGGCTCCCTGCCGAGAAGAGAGCCCGATGAGGGCCTCGATCCCAGGACCCTGAGATCATGACCTGAACCGAAGGCAGAAGCTTTAACCCACTGAGCCACCGAGGTGCCCTATTACTCCGTTTTTCAAATGGTTGTGGTACTCAGAGGTAGATTGCCCAAGGTCACCACTTGAGAGAAAGGCCTTGCATAATCCTTCCGAGTTCCATTTGTTTCCAGAGTGATTGCTGTAAAGAGACCGCTCTTAAAACTATTCTTATTGGGGTTAGTAGGGATTCCGTTGGACCAGCTGATCTCTCTTGTTGTATAGACTTAAGAGTCTGGCTGCAGACTTATGTGTCCATGTTTTTTTCTTGAGACCTTTTCAAACACTAATAAAATTATTATCTGCAATTTTTGGAAATATTTCTTTGTCCTTGGAATTCCTACTGTGCTTTATCTGAGCCTTCACATTACTTAGCAGTTTCTACATTGGAGTTATTTACAAACTTCCCCTACTAAAAACTGGAAATCCTTGAGGACAAAGTTTATATCTGATTCATCTCACATCTCCCACAGCTCTTTGCTTGGTACCTTGCCCAGAGTAGGTTTTGACTAAATATTTGCTACATGAATATGTGAGTGAATTAATTTTGTTGTCCTAACCAAACTATGTGAGAAGATGATTTCTTGTAGAACTCCCTTTTACTCATCTCATCTTATTTTTCATGGTGTTTAATTTCTGAGGCCAGCCATGTGCTTTGCTGCTTTGGTAATATGACAATCAACAGGTGGAAGTGGTCTTTCTTTAAATGGAGGCTGAAATGATAATGTTGTTTATAAATCCTGACTTGGGATTCTAGTAGGTTACACACACACTTTCCTATGGCTTACATGTTGAAGTGTTTGCCCCTCTTTAGATGACACTGAAAGATGATGGAAAATATTTTTCTAATTAAGTGGCTTGGAAGTATTTTCATTATTTTACTTCTTAGCTTAATCTCAAAATGATATTTTTCATACACTCAACAAATCTTTATCAAGCACTTCCATGTGCTAGGTGCTTGGATCCATCCACAAACAAACAAAATATCCATGTTCTCATGGAGTTTCCATTCTCTTGGGGCAGGAGGGAATAGACAAGAAGTAGTAAATCAAATAAATAACTAATATATTACATGTGATTGAAAAGTATTATGATTAAACGAAAGGTAGATCAAGGTCAAGAAATGCAGTGGTGGGAACAGAAGACACGTGCCCAGATTGTGGTTGTGAATGAGCTGAGCTTTATTAGAACAATGACGTTTAGGGGCGCCTGGGTGGCTCAGTTGGTTAAGCGACTGCCTTCGGCTCAGGTCATGATCCCGGAGACCCAGGATCGAGTCCCACATCGGGCTCCCTGCTCAGCGGGAAGTCTGCTTCTCCCTCTCTTGCTCCCCCTACTTGCTCTCTGGCTGTGTTTCTCTCTGTCAAATAAATAAAAATCTTTAAAAAAAAAAAAAAAAAAAAGGAAGTAGACCTTTAAAAAAAAAAAAGAACAATGATTTTTAAAGAAAGACTTGCAGGAAGTGAGGAAGAGAGCCATGCAGATACCCAAGGGAAGAGCATTCCAGGCCCAGGGAGCCAGGTGTTTACATACATCCAGCTGGGAGTTGGTTTCCATGTTCAAGGAACAGCAGGGAAGCCAGTATGGCTGGAACAGAGTGAGTGAGTGTGAGAGCCATCTCAGATTCACAGATGTGCCCAGAAAGGGAGGATTTGGGGCAGATCTTTAAGTCCTCATGGGCCATTGGAGGGACTTCATGTTTTTTTTGGATGACATGGAGAGCCATTATTAGGAGTTGAACTGCAAAGGTCAAACCTTTTTTGTCTGACTGTTGTGTTAAAATAGATTGCAGGTGGGCAGGAGAGCAGAAGAGCAGTGTGGGGGTGGGGGGGGGCATCCTGGTGATCAGGTGAAACTATGGCTCCCAGCAGGGTGGTTGGCAGCAGTGCTGGGTGGGGAGAAGCAGCCGGATTCCAGACATATTCAGAGGTAACATGGCTATTAATAAGAAGCATTATTCTGTACTTTTCATTTGTTGACAGATATTTTAATAAAAAGTATCTTCTGTAATGATTTCTATGAAATTTAATCTTTCATTTCTTACTATGTTTAATTGATAAATATTGAACATTCCAAATAGCCATTATTAAAATTGATTATACTTTGATATATGTCAGACTCAATATTGCTTTCTTCAGGGAATCAAGTCCTTTCTTTTTTTACCTCCTGCCTACTTCTATTAGTAGAGAAACTGTGTCAATAAATTCCATAATAAAATATGTCATCTTGGCTAGCATATATTTCCCTCTATCCCAGCTTCTCGGTCCATTCTCTCTTCTTATTGCTTGATTATTTCAGGGGCATCTAGGTTGTCAAAAATATCTCATTGTACCCTGAGAATTTTCAGATACTCTGATGGCTTTGAGATGAAAAGGTGGAGGTGCACTTTTCTGTCTATGTGGCTGTGCCCACACATGTATACATTTATAGGTGTGTGCACACATGCTTAGGTTGTAAACACCTTCCACGGGGCCTAGATTTTTAATTTGTTGTCCTTACTTGTTTTATTTTAGGGCAAGAGACCAGCTGCTATTTGTAATTCTTATTTTCCTTACTCATTACATTCCAGATCTGAGTAGTGGCCTGAAATACGACTCTTTACTGTAGGAGGGGTTGTCCTAACCTGCAAAGCTGCCTCTCCCCAAGACAAGTGTGCCTTCAGGACACTCACAAAGCAACTGCAACCTTCAATCTCCCCCCGCCCCGTTAAAAGGAAGAACACCACGCCCTCCTCCATAAGAATTACTGAGCCCCACTTAATCCTTTCCTAAATGGGGAAATTCCTCCTGAAAGAATCAGAGCTTCAAAGAGCCAGAGAGCATGTCAAACTCTAACCCTGCAGGGGTCAGTTAGGAAGAGCCTGCAAAGAGCCGGCCATTTTTGTTCTGTCTTGATAATAACAGCATATGCGACCTAGGCAAGGGGCCCTTGCTCACACTACTTTGCCCCTTTCTCTACTCCGCTCTGTTTTTCCTGCTGTCCCCAACTCACTGTTATGCCTGGTCATGGGATTCGAAATCCCACCCCCCCTCTCTCTTTTAGAGTGTTGTTACTATTGGTGGGTTATGACTATATACAAGTAAGTGGACAGTAAAAAAATATGTACACATTGACCTTTTGATTAATTTTTCTTGACTCCTTCATTAGTTACTGACTAGAACAGAAAAGCAATATCTAGTCCTTTTGAATAGTACCAGAGAGACAAAGAAAACATGGGACTAGCTTTATGTGCTTTAGTAAATAATTCTTAAATCTCTGAATTCAAACGATGAGCCTCTTTTGGTGTTTGAAGTGAGTTCATCTTTGCCCTTTGAAAACATCACAGCGCCCGTTAGGAAAGCTGGGATGGTTAGAGAGGGCTTCTTACCAGACACAACCCGAGCCCATTAAGTCGGAGCATAGATGTAGTGACCCACCTGTGGCTAGCACAACCGTAGGAGAGCCAACAGTGATGGCTCATGCTCAAGTGTGTACCACTGTGAGTTCTTCCTAGGGAAGAGTGGACATATTAAGACACCCACAGTGCGAACCAACACAAAGCTGGGGGCAGAGGGTAGGGGAGAGGAGAGTACACGCAAACTGGAAAAAGATTGTGTGACCCTGTCAGATACTTATCCCCTTGGATAAGTCCCTCCTCCTGCACTGCAAGAGGCCAGATCCTTTTTCTGAGCTTTCAGAAAACATTTTGCTGAACTAATTTAAAAGCCCTAAGTGAAGAACACTTTTTGGTTTTGTTTTGTTGTTGTTTTTGTTTTGCTTTTTAAATAAGGTTTGTTTTTGCCTCTGGCTTTTGTTTTCATCACACTGTTCGTTCTTCTTCCTCCTTAAATGTTGTTTAGGCTCGGGAAGATGGACTGACTGTGATTCAGCCCCATTCCCTCTCCTTTGCAAACTCTGAGAGGCCAAGTGGAAAGATTATATACAATATCACTTTACCTCTGCATCCAAATCAAGGTAAAATGTGCAGTAAATGATCTTTTGAGTGATGCTCTTGTCTTCTAATTGTTGACCTGTCTTCAAAGCTCTGGAGTTTTGTCTGTAGGTGCTTGAGGATTTAAGCAGTAACAATTACTCACACCCTCTGTTCCCTGGTTCTGAGTTTAGGACCACTTGAGAAAGAGGCACTGTGGCCAGACAGATGGAGATGAGTGTGTCAGTTTTGCTATGCCAGAATGTGGTGTGCACACAACCTGAGTCACTGGATGTGCCCATGCATGGGCAGAACTGGACAGACCCAGGCAACTGTAGGGACAGACCCTGCCCTGGTGAGGTTATAAGAGGTGAACACACAAGAATGAGACTGAACATGTGCTCAGACAAGGAGCTCTGCTAGTGAGTGCAGAGTGCCCTGAGCTACACACACTGGGTTCCTTTCCCCTTGGATAAGTCCCTCCTCCTGCATGGGGGAAAAATGAAACTGCGAAACCACAGTCAGCAGAGAGGAGAGGTGGGCCCCTGCCATCAGACTTCATTCTTTAGATGGCTGAACTTGGGGCTTAACTAATAAGCCTATTCCTAACAGACGTGTGGCTGTCCCTCATGGAAAGAAAATTCACTTCTATTAAGAGGGTTCTGCTCCTAAATCTGGGGCTGCTGCCCTAAGACCAACCATTGTCCTGGATATAAGTGTTTCACATTATCAAATCCCCCAGGAGAGATAAATGTCAAAAATTAAATTATATTACCCTTTTCTTAAAGTCCAGAGAAATTAAACACCTAAAAGTCCTGCTTCCCTTTTTCTAAATCTGCTAAATAACATCAAGAGCCATGTTCCTTACATTACCAAGACGGAGGAGGAGTTCTCTCTGTCCAGCATCCTGGGCTGTCCCCTGGAGAATGACTGTAGTCTCTCAGCTCCTCAGAAGCTGAATTAGCTCAACACCAACTCTCACATTGTCTTTCTTTGAAAGAGTTGATAGCACATGAAAGATGATCAGAGCATTATTTCTGTACCTACAAAATTTAGAAATGATAGATAAATTTGCAGCCCCTAAAGATTTATTACAGTTAAAATTGCAAATCCAATTCTTAGGATAATCATGATCCATGTTACTGTTACCCAAGATTATCACAGAGACGGAGGAGTTTCTGAAGGAAACGGGTAGGCTGAGAAAGCTCTCATTATAGCCTCACCAAATGCCCAGTCTATGTCATTTTCTCCGCAACCTTGATCTTTGAACTTAAACTCAAAGTATCTCATAATTATGGTGAAGTGTCTATGACTTGTAGAGAATTACCTAGTCTAAGTTATATTAGGAGTAGTAGTTTGTGTCTTACTATTGATTATAGTCAATGACTTCTAGTCAAAAATCTATCTGGATTTCACCCATGAAAAGAGGCTCAACACTCATCATCAGGAAAATGCAAATCAAAACCAGAATGAGATATTACCTTACACCAGTCAGAATGGCTAGTATCAAAAAGGTAAGACATTACAGGTGTGGGGAAAGAGAACCTTTGCATGCTGGCAGGAATATAAATCAGTGCAGTCACTATGAAAAACAGTATGGAGATTTCTCAAAAAAGTTAAAAATAGATCTACTCTATGACCCAGTAACTGGGTATTTACCCAAAGAAAACAAAAACAGCAATTCAAAAAGATATATGCACCCTTATAATTGTTATGCCTTACTTACAATAGCCAAGATAGGAGGCAGCCTCAGTGTCTATCTATCTAGTAGATGAATGGATAAAGAAGATGGGGTGTATATGTGCACTGGGACGTTATTCAACTGTAAAAGAATGAGATCTTACCATTCATGACAACGTGAATTGGACCTGGAGGGTTTTATGCTAAGTGAAGTAAGTCAGACAGAGAAAGACAAATAACATATGCTTTCATTTATATATAAACTTAAAAAAGAAAACAAATGAACAAACACACAAATACAGACTCATAAATACCAAGAATAAACTGGTAGTTGCCAGAGGGGTGGAAGGTAGGGGGATGGGCAAAATAGGTGAAGGGGATTAAGAGGTATAAACTTCCAGTTATAGAATAGATAAGTCACAAGGATGAAAAAAACAGCATAAGGAATATAGTCAATAATATTGTGATAAATTTGTATGGTGACAAATGGTAAGTATGTACTTATTGCGGGAGCATTCAATAGTATATACAATTGTCAAATCACAAAGTTGTACACCTGGAACTAATATCATATTATCTGTCAACTATAATTCAATTAAGCATTTTTTAAAAGATCCTTTTAAAGTCTGTTTGGGTTTCAGATTTGCCTTTTTCTTGAATGACTGGAGAATGGTATGATAGGAGAAACCAGAGAGCAATTTTTCGTGAAGGATAAAAGACTCTGCCACCAGTGGGAAAGGCAGGTTTATGGCCCCAGGCATTCAGTCAACCAATAGAATTACTGTTGATGCTAACGCTGGGTGTCTTCCTCCCCAGGAATCATCGAACACAGAGACCAGCCTCATTCTCCCATCCGGCATTTCACACAGGAAGATATTAACCAGGGCAAAATCATGTACCGTCCTCCCCCTGCAGCTCCCCACCTCCAGGAGATCATGGCCTTCTCCTTCGCTGGTAATGCCTTCTTCTCTATTTTGAGGCACCCAGACTGCTCTCTGGGGATCCTCATGGCAGGTTCTCCCTAACTCTTCCTGTTGTCCTTCTGGACAGTTTAGTGATACTGCTTCATAGCTGTTCAAAATCACTTGAGACTTGTGGGCCAATATATAGTTTGGGCTCAGTTCATCATTTATTTTTCATTTATTCATGCATGCAGATATGCTTTCAATACATCTTTATTTTGTGCCTCCTATGTGGCTCTGAGGTCTTAGAGTTTATAGTAGTGAACAAAAAGAGGCATGAATCCTGTTCTTAGTGAGTTTTGGGACCTAGATATGGAGACAGAGTCTGAGAAATAATCCCAGTAATGAGTGTTTAACTGTAGACTAAGAGAAGAGCTCTGGAGAGAAAGGAAAATGTTCAGTGGTGGAATTAGAAGTAACAAGACTGCCTGAGACTAAGAGTTCAGTGGAGGCTGCCCCAGGGAAGTATTGACAGTGAGGGATGGGTAGATGCTAATCAGCCTAAATGTGTCTCTTGGGATACTTGGGAGAACATTTCCCAAGAAAGGGCACACAGCTCATGGGCAGAGGCCCTGAGGAGGGAGAGAATGTGACATTCTAGGGATTAAAAAAAGAAAAAAAAAAAAAAGTCTGTGTCTGGAATGTAGAAGATTGAGCAGAACAAGGATGAACCTGAAGGAGGAGAGAAAGGCCAGACCTCAGAGGCCCTGTAAGCCTGTCAGGATTTGGATCTTTATCCCAAGAATAGTAGGAACACAGTGGAGGTTTTAAGATCTGGAGATATGGCCCTTCCTAAAGAACTCTGACTGCAGTGATGTGAGCGAATTTGAGGAGGAGGCCAGGGTGGGTGGGCTGTGGGTGAGGGGACTCTAGTGAGAAGCATCCTGCACTACCACAGGGAAGGCCCCACACAGGAATGGAGAATGCAACCTTCCCAGCCAGGATTTGACAGAAACCACCTTTCTTAAAGGAAGAGAAGACTAAACAAAAGAATAGTAGGATTCCTTCCTTCCTTCCTTCCTTCCTTCCTTCCTTCCTTCCTTCCTTCTTTCTTTCTTTCTTTCTTTTTTTAATATTTTACTTATATATTTGTCAGAGAGAGAGAGAGAGAGCACACAAGCAGGGGGAGCAGCAGGCAGAGGGAGAAGCAGGCTCCCCCCTGAGCAGGAAGCCGATGTGGGACTTGATCTGTGACCTGATCCGAAAGGAGACTCTCAGAATTTCTCTGTCTGATAAGACACTCAACCAATTGAGCTATCCAGGCATCCCAAATAGCTGGATTTCTAATTTGAGCCATTTTGTGCCCTTCCATGAAGCCACGATAGTAATCTTTGTTACTGCCTATCTTTCCCCTTGACTCAGTGATGAAAGCTGCTGACTGGAAAGCAGTTTTGAGGCCCTACCCATAAATACTTCTGTGCCTTGGAATGATTCTAAAAATCTTAAAGCCTCTTTCCTTATGATCTTTAAGATGTATGTACCACATAACATGATCAATGTGAAATATTATCTTTATATAGTAGCTTTATACATACAGAACAGCTGGTGATTTCTTATAGTAAGTTGAACATGGGTTAAATAATTTTAAATTATAGAAATGACAGAAAATATTTAAAGTAATATTTTCCCTTATATATATAAATGCAATTGTTCAGAAAATTATTAACTCTTCTTTGAAAATACCGAAACGTGGGTATAGGCCTCCTCTCTGGAGGATCCCCAGTGTTTGTTAAGTGGGTAACTAATAGCCCATGAAAATGTTCATGGTTCTCTAACCCCTACTTCAAAAGACCTACTTTACAAAGAAACGCAGGATATCCTGGGATTAGAGGGAAAGAAAACATGTCAGCCATGGTTGAAGTTATTTCTGTATCTATTACACTCGCCTAAGTTCCTAGAGCCGTTTTAGAGAGAGCAGAGTCCCATCCTATATAATCTATGGGACAAATGCCATGAGATAAATCTCTCACATCGTTACAGCGTGTAAATCAATGTCCCAGGCATCACTCAATTCTACAATGGAATTGACCCACCAGAGAGCCTGTCAGTGATATACGACATCACCCACGTTCACCGATTTGTAGGATTTTATGTACTGATAAAATGGGATCTGAATGAATGTATTATAAATCACTCTAACTAGTGGGATATAAAATTATTCTACTCTGCAGTTCTTTTTGTTACTTAAAATTAGTGCTGGCACCATTAAATTCAACATAACATTAACAAAAGACCTGGTTATCGTTCCTTAAACCATAATTATTTAGATTAAAACATCCTTTACTTTTCTAACCTCTGCCCCATATTTTGTACCTTCTCCATCTATTTCTGACCCCAAAATGCTCACCAGGGTATTTGTTTTCTCTTTTCTGTTTCAGGTCTCCCAGAATCAGTGAAATTTCACTTCACAGGTAAAGATTTTAATAACAATTTTATTAGAAAATGGGATTTTCCTTTCCTTATTTATTAGTCCTTTCTTTTTGTTCCCTTCATCATTACTTGCACTATTTTCTAAGAACTCCTTAAATGTTATATAAGACAAGTTTTTCTGAAAATAGTCACATGACTAGTTAAATCGTAATAGCTTAACTTTGTATTCATAGAAAAAAATAATCCATCAAGTATTCCAAAGATTAGTGTTGTTTAAAGCCCCATTTCAAACAGTCTTGGTATCTATTAAAAAGAGGTGATTGTGATTAAGATCTTAGCCTCTGGATCCAGCCTGCTGGGGGCTCAGCCTGCTCTGAGAATGTTTCTTAACCTCTCTGTGCCTGCATGCCTCACTCATCAGTGGGGATAGTAACTAATAATTGTACGTATGTAAGACTCCCAGAATAATGATTGGCACCATCATTCCTATGTGACACTCAGCTATTGGATCGTGGTTGTATAGAGTCTTGAATTGAGCCCTTCCATGAACGCCTTGCTCTGGAGGGAGATGAAAGCTGTGTGTAGAAGACCCCAGCATCCCAGCTTTAGTTCATGGTGCCATAGAAGCTCAGTGCCCGGGAGCAAAAGCACAGTCAGACCTGGCAACTCTGTGAAACTACATAGGGACAAGCTTTCTTGTTTAGGTCTGGGGTGAGGATGACTGGCTGTGAACAGCACCCTTAAACTGCTGTTTAGTTGGAGCTCACTATTCCATTGAAATCAACCACCCATATGTCCTGTTATATTTCATGTAGAATAAATTTTGGTTGGAGAGAAAGTCCTCTCCTTCAGTCTCCTAGACCTTCTTTCCTTCTCTGATGATAAAGAATCACACTTGTATCAACAGTAAATTTCATTGTTGTGTCGTTGGTTTTTTTTCTAATTGAGATGAAATTGACATTTAACAAATTAACATATGACATTGTACTGGTTTCAGGTATACAGCATCATGATTCAGTATTTGGGTGTGATGCAAAATGACCACAACAATAAGTCTAGTTAACATCAGTCACCATATATATTTACAAATTATTATTTCTTATCTTTTCCACATTATGTCTTCCTAATGCAATATTGTATTATTAACTATAGTTGCCATGCTGCACATTACATCCCTCTGTGACTTAGTTATAACTAGAAATTTATACCTTTTGGCTCCCTTCACCCATTTCAGATTCTCCCCCCAGCCCCACCACACCTCTAACAACCACCAATCTGTTGTTCCCTGTAGTTCTAAGCTTGGGTTTGTTTGTTTGTTTGTTTTAGAGCCCACAAATCAATGAGATCATACAATATTTCCTTTCTCCATCTGACCTATTTTATTTAGCATAATGCCTTCAGGGTCCATCCGTATTATTACAAAGGGCAAGAATTTCGTCTTTTGGGGTGCCCAGGTGGCTCAGTTGTTAGACATCTGCCTTCGGCTCAGGTAGTGACCCCAAAGTCCCAGGATTGATCCCTGCATGGAGCTCCCTGCTCGGCGGGAAGCCTGTTTCTCCCTCTTTCACTCCCCCTGCTTGTGTTCCCTCTCTAGCTGTGTTTCTCTCTGTCAAATAAATAAATAAAATCTTAAAAAGAAAAGCATTTCCTCTTTTTTATAGCTGAGTAATATTTCATTGCATGTATATACTCCCTTTTCTTTATCGGTTCATCTGTCAACGGACACTTAGGTTGCTTCCACAGCTGGGTTATTATCAATAAGGATTCAATAAATACGGGGTGCATATATCTTTTCAAATTAGTGTTTTCATTTTCTTTTTTTAAGATTTTATTTATTATTTGAGAGAGAGAGCACACACACGCAGTGTCAGGAGGGTTGGGGAAGGGCAGAGGAAGAAAGAGAATCAGGCTCCCCTTTGAGCAGGGAGCCCAGCTTGGGACTTGATACCAGGACCCTGGGATCATGACGTGAGCCAAAGGCAGATGCTTAACCGACTGAGCCACCGGCTCCCAAAGTGTTTTCTTTCTTTGAATGAAGAAAGTGGAGTTGCTGGATCATGTAGTATTTCTGTTTTTAATTTTTTATAGAACCTTCATTCTATTTTCTATAGAAGCTGTACTGTTCTCCCCTAACAGTGCCCAAGGGTTCTCTTTTCTCCACATCCTAGCCAACACTTGTTATTTCTTGTCCTTTGATATAGTCATTCTAACAGGTGTGAGGTTATATCTCATTGTGGTTTTGGCTTGTATTTTCCTGACGATGAGTGATGTTGGGCATCTTTTCATGTACCTGTTGGCCATCTGCATGTCTTCTTTAGAAAAATGACTATTCAGATCTTCTGCCTATTTTTTAATTAGATTGTTGGAGGTTTTTTGCTATTGAGTTGTATGATTTCTTTATATATTTTGGATATTAACTTATCAGATATAGAACTTGCAAATATTTCCCCCCATTTGGTAGTTTGCCTTTTCATTTTGCTGATGGTTTTCTTTGCTGTGCAAAAGCTTTTTACTGGGATATAGTCCCACTTGTTTATGTTTGCTTTTGTTGCTTTTGCTTTTGGTTTCAAACCCAAAAAAATCACCCCCAAAGATGATATCAGGGAGCTTCCACCTTTGTTTTCTTCGAGGAGTTTTATGGTTCCAAGTCTTACATTCAAGTATTTATCCATTTTGAGTTATTTTTTATGTGTAATATAAGATAATGGTACCATTTCCTTCATTTGCATGTGGCTATTCCATTTTCTCAACACCATGTAATTGAAAAGACTGTTCTTTCTCCATTGTATACTCTTGGCTACTTTGTCATAAATTAATTGGCCATGTATATGTAGTTTTATTTCTGGGTTCTCTATTCTCTTCTATTGATCTCTATTCATCTGTTTTTATGCTAATATGTTGTTTTGATTACTATAGCTTTGTAATACAGTTTGAAATGAGAGAGCATTATGCCCCCAGCTTTATTCTTTCTCAAGATTACTTTGTCATTTCCAGGTCTTCTGTAGTTTCATACAAAATTAAAATCATTTGTCCTATTTCTGTGAAAAAATGCCATTGGAAATGTGATGGGATTGTATAGAATCTGTAGATTGCATTGGTTGTTATGAACATTTTGACAATATTAATTCTTCTAATCCATGAGCATGGAATATCTTTATATTTATTTGTGTCTTCTTCAGTTTCTTTCATCGGTATCTTGTAGTTCCAAGCACAGGCCTTTTACCTCTTTGGTTAAATTTATTCCTAGGTATTTCATTCTTTTTGATACAGTTGTAAGTGGGACTATTTTCTTAACATCTCTAATAGCTTATTACTGTTGTAAGTGGGACTATTTTCTTAACATCTCTAATAGCTTATTACTGGGGTATAGAAATGCAACATATTTTGTATGATTTTGTATCCTACAACTTTACTAAATTTGTTTATTAGTTCCAATAGTTTTTGGTGGCATCTAGGGTTTTCTGTATATAATTGTATGTCATCTGCAAATAATGACAATTTTATTTCTTCCCTTCCAGTTTGAATGCCTTATTATTTCTTTATTCAGTGTTGTATTATTATTGATGTGAACCCAGTATTGGCTCATTTCCAGTGATAGACTTCTAGATAAAATCAGTAATAATATACAACAGATTATGTAGTATGTTACATTTTGCAAAGCAATTTGAAATACAAGTTGTCTCATTTAATCCTTTTAACAAGACTGTAAGGACAGGTATTATTTTTAGCATTTTAAAGCTGGGGAAATTAAGGGTCATTAGAGTAAGTTACTTGTCCAGATTTCTGGTCCTGGTAAAGAGTAGAGCCAATATTTAAATACAAGTTTATGACATGGAGCGTGGGATATTTAATTTAGTCTGGCCTGTATGTGTGTTGGTCATGAAAAATAAGTATCATAATATTGTGCCTATTTGGTTTCCAACTTTCAGCTTTTACCTGAAAACTTGAATAGGTGAAGGGGTTAACTATTAACTTCTCCAGGACTTTAAGTTAAATGATCCTTGAATCTATTATACAGGGTAGAGGAAATAGATGTTGGACTGACCTCAAATTAATTAGTCTTATTTCTGCTTGAGTTTTCTTTTTTTTGGTTTCTTTCTTTCTTCCTACCTTCCTTCCTTCCTTCCTTCCTTCCTTCCTTTCTTTCTTTCTTTCTTTCTGTTTCGTCAATTTTTTAAAAATTGTTTTAAAAATTTAATTTTTTTAGAGCAGTGTCAGGTTTACAAAAAAATTGAGAGTAAGATACAGAGATTTCCCCATTTGCCCTTCCCCCACACATGCATATGTACATAGCATAGCTTCTCCCCTTGTCAATATCACTCACCAGAATTGTACATTTTTTACTAAGGATGAACCTACACTGACATGTCAAAATCAACCAAAGTCTATAGTTACTCTAGGGTTCATTCTTGGTGTTGTGCCTTCTGTGGGTTTTGACTAGTGGATAATGATATTTATCCATCATTAGAATATCATATAGAGTATTTTCACTGCCCTAAAAATCCTCTATGTTCCACCTATTCATCTCCCATCCCCACTTCCCACCTTTGGCAACCACTATTCCTTTCATGATCTCCCACAGTTTTTTCTTTTCCAGTATATCATAGAGTGAGAATCATACAGTATGGAGTGCTTTCAGATTAGCTTATTTCACTTAGCAATAAGCATTTAAGGGTCTTCTGTGTCTTTTTGTGGCTTAGTGGCTCATTTATTTTTAGTACTGAATAACATTCCATTGTCTAGAAGTACCACGGTTTATTTTATCCATTCATTTACTGAAGGACATCTTGGATGCTTCCAAGTTTTAGCAATTGTAAATAAAGCTGTTGTGAACATCTGTGTGCAGGTTTTGTGTGGACCTAAGTTTTCATATCCTTTCGGTAAATACCAAAGAGTGCAATTGCTATATCAAATGATAAGAAGATATTTAGTTTTGTTTAAAAAAAAAAAGGCCAAGCTGTCTTCCAGAGGACTGTACTATTTTGCACTCCCACCAGCAATGTGTGAGAGTTCCTTTTGCTCTACATCCTCACCAGCATTTGGTGTTGTCTGTATTCCAGATTTTGGCAATTTTAATGGTGCATAATGGCATCTTACCATTGTTTTAATTTCTGTGTCTCTACTGACATATAATGAGGAGCATCTTCTCATGTGTTTATTTGCCATCTGTTTATTTTCTTTGGTGAGGTATCTCTTAAGGTCTTTGGCCCATTTTTTAATTGGGCTCTTTTTTGATTGTTGAGTTTTATGAGTTCTTTGTACATTTTGAATGACAATCCTGTATCAGATGGGTCTTTTGAAAATATTTTCCTCCACTTTATGGCTTGTCCTTTCATCCCCTTGACATTGTCTTTCACAGAGCAGAAGTTTTTAATTTTAAGGAAGTCCAGCTTATCAATGTTTTTTTTCACGGATTGTGTCTTTTTTTTTTTTTTTAAGATTTTCTTTATTTATTTGACAGAGAGAGAGATAGTGAGAGAGGGAACACAAGAAGGGTGAGTGGGAGAGAGAAGCAGATTTCCTGCTGAGCAGGGAGCCCTATGCGGGGCTCTATCCCAGGACCCTGAGATCATGACCTGAGCCCAAGGTGGACACTTAAGGACTGAGCCACCCAGGTGCCCCTGGATGGTGTCTTTTGTATTGTATCTAAAGAGGCATCACCATTCCCAAGGTCATCTAAGTTTTCTCCTTTGTTGTCTTATAGGGGTTTTATAGTTTTGCATTTGTACGTGTAGGTCAATGATCCATTTCGAGTTAATTGTTGTGAAGGGTATAAAAGTTTTTAAGGAGAAAAACTTTTGGAAACTGGTAGGAAGCCATCTCCTTTAGCAGAGTTTTGTGAGAAAAAATTTTAAATTGGGCACATAATGACCTAAGGTGGCAATAAGCCCGAGCCCTGATATTAACCCACAGAATGAGGAAGAACAGCTCATTTGGTTAATCAGCTAAGACGAGGTATTCCTGACCTGACTGCTTCACACCAAGCACAGATGCTCTGAGAGCCCTCCCAAGCAAGGAGAAAATACACAAGGCAAGTGGTGCTCACAGAGGCCCTCTAACCCAAAGACGCAGTCTGACTGTTTTCAGAGAAATCAGAAACATTGCTTAAAGGACAGCTAGACATGTAATTGCTAACATTCTGATTATAAGTTCTTATATTTGCTTACAAAACTCTGCACCCCATTGATATATTTTCTAGTTATAAAACATGTACCAGAAAATAGCTTTCTTCCATTTACTCACAGAAGCAAAGACACATCTTGGTCACAATGACAGCTGTGTGATATTACCAAAATTCTTAAGTTTCAGGGCCTTTCCTTTCCTTTTCTCTAGAAGTAGGGATGTTGAAGGCTCCCTGAGGCTCTCCCCCAGCTTAAAAGTGAAATCAACGTAGAACATTTTAAAAAGTAAAATTATACCTCACAATCATGATTTTTTTGAAGGTAGGTGTTCCTAGATTCCAGGGGCCTCAAGGAATCAGAATCTGCTGAAATTTATGGAAAAGTTCCTATGTTTGCTCCCCAAGCCCCCAAACGTTAGGGATTGTCTGTCCCTATCTTCGATGATCTAGAGAGGAGATTGAGCATAAACAAAGAAGCAGGGCCAATAATTGTGACAATTGGCCAAATGACCAGAGCCATAAAGCCTTCATTCACAGGGTAATGTCTCCTCTTCTTCAGTAGGGCTATTTCTGGACTGCTCTAGGATATGGAGTACACCTTATAAAATCCAGCCATATCTTTCAGATCTGTTCTCAAGGAAAAAGGAAATCTAAAACCCGAGTGGGATCATTTCCAGCAGCCACTGAGCAGTGCTTTACTCTCTTAGGAAGATGTCAGCTTCCTGCGGACTTGCTACAAAGTCCAAAAGAAGGTGACAAAGGAAACCAACCCATAAGCAAGCATAGGACACATTTAAAATAATCAGCAGTAGAGTTTTCTCAGTAGCCACTACAAATAAACACATTGGTGAATTGGTAGTACAGATATTCTTCCAAACCTGGCTTTAGAGAATAGAGGGTGTTTTAAGGTATGGGAAGGCGGAAATCGGAGTCCGGCACCAGACAGTTCTGCTTTCATTACCTGTAGGAGATGAGTGTTCACTTGGATGTCAGATAATCCAGGGAAATAAAATCTTAAAGTCATTGTTCTACTGACAAAGGTATCTTCCATTTATTGCAATGTGTGTGACGATCAGGTAAAAAACAAATGGGTCTGCTTACTTCCCAATAAATGCCTTCTTAGATATTTGTATGGTTATTTTCTTTCCTTTTTTAAAAAGATCTTTTCTGGGCTCCTGGGTGGCTCAGAGGGTTAAGCCTCTGACTTCGGCTCAGGTCATGATCTCAGGGTCCTGGGATCGAGGCCCACATCGGGCTCTCTGCTCAACAGGGAACCTGCTTCCTCCTCTCTCTCTGCCTGCCTCTCTGCCTACTTGTGATCTCTCTCTCTCTCTCAAATAAATAAATAAATAAAATCTTTTTTAAAAAAAGATCTTTTCTCATAAGTCATAGACATGTCATTTCTAAATAAGATCTCTTGAAAGAAAATATTTTTCTAAGGCACCTGGGTGGCTCAGTGGATAAGCCTCTGCCTTCAGCTCAGGTCATGATCCTGGAGTCCTGGGATCGAGCCTCGCATCGGGCTGCCTGCTTGGGGGAAAACCTGCTTCTCCCTCGATCACTCCCGCTGCTTGTGTTCCCTCTCTGGCTGTGTTTCTCTCTGTCAAATAAATAAAATCTTAAAATATATATATTTTTTTCTAAGACATGAGAATGAATCAAAAAATCCATAAAAAATATCTTAATATTTTTTTAATTTATTTATTTATTTATGTATTTGAGAGAGAGAGAGAGAGAGAGAGAGAGAGAGAGAGAGAGAAAGAACACAAGCAGGAAGGGTGGCAGAGGGAGAGGAAACAGCAGACTTTCCACTGAGCAGGGAGCCCGATATGGGGCTTGATCCCAGGACCCCGAGATCATGACCTGAGCTGAAGGCAGATGCTCAATTGATGAGCCTCCTCAGGCACCCCCCATAAATAAAAGCCTTTGCTGGCATCATCTAAGGGTAAAGATTTTATATTACTTTCCTTTCCAAACATTTACCAGTATCACCTAGTTGTGAAACTTGCTTCTTAGAATGAACTTGTTACTATGGTTGTTTAGCCTTTTCATTATCCAGTAGAAAAAGCTCTGTTAGAATAGTTCACAGTATCTTCCTTGCTTGCTTACATTTTCCATTTGTGACCATCCCTTCAAAGTGTCAAGGTAATCTAAAAAAGCTTCTGGCTACATATTTCTGGAAGCAGCCTGATGGTGACCAGGCTAAACGTTGATGTGCATGTGTGCGTTTATCCTTTCTAGTTTCAGATGGCGCTCACACAAGTCCGGAGATGGTTCTCACCATCCATTTGCTTCCCACTGATCGGCACCTTCCCGCATTCCAGGTCACAGCTCCAGTGCTGGAGGTCAGCCCAGGAGGCAGCGCTGCTATAGGTAGGAACTGAACCTAAAAGAAACGTGCCTTTGGAAATAGAACCATATTTCAGCAGTCCCCGTTTAAACGACTTGATGGTTGCCAAGAAAGAGTGACCTCTTCTTCCAGAAGGTATATGCCTTCTCATCTGTATCCTTCCCCCTACCCATCTCCATGCAAATAGAAGCAGCCAGAGAAAAGGAAAGTAAACCCTTCCGAGACCAGTGTTCAGTGATGGAAAAAAACACAGAATGTATCTTCCAGCAGAGATGAGAAGGGAGGGGAGCAGTTTCAGCGACTGCCCTTGTTTTCTCTTTAGAAGGTAAAGAATAACAAGACAAGTGACAGATCACAATAACCTTCAGAAGTTGTGAAGCATTGGCTCAGTTATTCTATACGTGATTTTATTTACCTCTTAGTGTACTTACTCTTTAGGAGCTTCTTTATTCTTTCACCAAGTGAGTTTTAAAAGCAAACATTGGATGTTGTGGGTTTTGTTAATTGTGCTCTACAGATCCTTATCCAGTTTCTACCCCTGAGTATTGGCCTAAAATTAATTATCATCCAATTTCTAAACAAGCCACCTATACAAAGACGACTGCCACTCCACCCTATTCTTTCTCACTTCTGTGGTGGTCCTAGCAGCCATTGTAAAACAACTTGGCTCTTCTGTGGACTCCGAAAAAGGATAAATAATGAAAAGCAAAAACAGTTTCTGGGAGCATTTTTCTGGAAGCAAACCTACCCCGGCAGGTCAGGACTGACCTACCTGTATGTTGGCTTCCGTGCCCTTATTTGTACGGAAAGATGTTCTTAATTCAGAACTACCTACTTACAAGTTAACTTTGGGAAGTAAGTTAACTACTTGTAATTTGGGAATTGACTGTCATCAGTTTTCACTCTTCTGTGGTTGATCGGAACTCAACAGTGCCCTCTTACAACCATCAGATTGCCCACACCGTGGCTTCCAGCCTGCCCGGTAGCTTTAATATAGGCAGATATACAGTTTTGTTTTGTTTTGTTCTGTTTTTTCAGTGTTCCAAGATTCATTGTTTATGAGGGCATATAGTTCTTAATGTACGCATCCTCTCACAATGATTTGTCTCCTCACTGCAGGACTTCAGCTGGTTGTAAGAGATACTGAGTTAGCACCTGAAGATCTCTTCTTTGAGCTCCGGAAACCTCCAGAGCATGGAGTGATCCTTAAGTACACAGCTGAGTTCCAAGGGCCCATGGCCACAGGTAGCTGCTTCCTCTGTCATTGGCCTGCTTAGAGGGTTTCTCGCTCTACGGTTTTATGTCTCAGACAAGAAGTAAAACAACTCCATGGGACAAACTATGAGATACTTAGAAAGGAAAAATTTTTAGTGCTCAGTGCATTGGCTGAAATGTTTGGGACTTTTTTCTCTGCACCACCACCCACCACTCAAAACAATGAGGCTGTTTTCCTCAGGTTGTAGGTGAACTTAGTTGAAATTGGCTGATTTATCTGGAGTATGTAGAACCACCTCATACGAAGTGTCAGGTGCCACTTTTCTGTGGTTAGTTCACAGAGAGGAGTGTGTCTTCCTTAGTCTGTGTTGTGTTCATCTTCACAGTATTTTTAGCACTGAAACTCTAATAGTGTAAACTACATGTATCTTCATCCGTAAAAAAGGAAACACATTTTTTTAAGTAATATCTTTGTGATGTAACACTGTGGTAGGCCATGTGACCAGCTTTCCAACATAATATTTCTTGTACTTTCTTGAATTATAGAAAAATAATACATGTTGACTGTTCTAGAAAGTATAGAAAAGCACAAGAACACAGCTAAACATAATTGTTTTATAGTTAGTTCATATATAGCAAAGTGAATATTACCTCTTTCAAAGTAGTAACTTTGGGATGCTGTATGCTTATTTCAACAATCTGTACTTTCTCAAAACCTTTATATAATGCCTAATAGGCATATAATCATGAATTCTTTTGAATATCCCTCCAGAGAGAGAGGGGCAAGTCTTTGACCTTGAAGTTAGATAGAGTTTGAAGAACAACCAATAGGCATTTGGGAGTCACAAAGGCAGATTTTTAAAAATTTAGCGCACACAAGAAGTATCATCAGAATAAATTCCTAGCATCCCAAGGGAACTACTTAAGGAGCTTTACCAGTCAGAACCCAGCTGCCTTAACATTATGTTTAACCTATATTTGTGTAACTAATATATACTATCTAAAGATGTTTATAAAGTATTAGTGTTGTTACTTTTTTTAAAGCACAATACCACTAGTACCAATAAATCACAGTGACATAGTGTCAGGAGAAAGCTTAGAAGACAAATACAAAAAATGAATAAATTGTTTAGTCTCATTCATAACACCAATTATTAGAGCCAAAAATCTGTCAGGAAATAGAGTTGAATATAACATCTAAGAAGACCAATTCTTCAGTTGTACTCTCTGGGAATCCTCGAGGCCCATGACACTAAGAGGCATTTCTTATAGAGAGGATTCCGTGACCAAACTACTTTGGATTGCTTTAATATTTCCATATTGAAGATTCTAAAATTCTAATAAATCCTTCAGTTCAAAACATTTTTAGTTTTAAATTTTGTTTAAGCCTGTTTTTTCCCAAAGTTATATGATGTAGAGACTTTTTTCACATACCTGTGTAATTTATCACAAATTAGTACCTACACCTACAAAGTTTGGATTTCTAACTTTAAGTCTGTTTTTCAGTTGTTTGATGTTTTTGAATTTAGAAAAACCTTATATTCCCGACTAAAAAAAACCTCTACAGATCCATCAAGTATGATTTATTTGCTTAACTTTTTCCAAAAAAATTTAGTTTCAAGATTAGATCCAAGATTAGGTTATCCTGAAGAGTAGAGGCTTGGCCTTTATTCTCTAGAACTAAGAATGATGACTGGATCTTACAGAAGCAGATTTGAGCTCAATGTGATTAAACAAAGCTTAATCTCCAGTGGACTTAGCTGCCTTGTAAAACAGTGAGCCTCCCACCTTGAGAAGTGTTGAAGGACAGGCTAACTAACCCCTTTTCAAGAGTGGCATAAAGGGACTCCTACACTGGGTGGGTGGTTGGACTAATTAACTTACAACTCCCGGAGTTTATGATCCTATATGTACTTTGAAATCCTGAGAACAATGGTGTTATATACATGAAAAGCATTATTCCCAAAAGTAATTGATTTTGCAATTTGTCTTACTCTTGAAAGGTGACACTTTCACATATGAAGATATTGAGAAAAATGTTCTGCAGTATCTACACGATGGCTCCTCTGCCCGGGAAGACAGCGTGGCAATCTCAGTCACAGATGGCACATCAGCGACAACTGTGGAAGTGAAAGTGGAGGTGTCACTGTCAGAGGACCGGGGGCCTCAGCTGGCTGCTGGCGCCTCACTGAGCATTTCCATTGCTAGTAAAAGCACAGCCCTAATCACTAGGTCACACCTCGCTTATGTCGTAAGTTCTTACCTGTGTCTTCTTGTTCACTGCACCCTGTCCCTGGGCTTGACTAGAGAGCAGTGCCATGGCTGAATATTCAGGTCACCAGGTATGTGGCCATATAAGGAAGTTTCTTCTTTAGCTCAACTCAAAACTCACTCCATTGTTTATCCTGGCGGCTCCCTAGGTCTCCTGAGCCAACAAGTGAATGAGTAGAACTTTGATGGAAACACAACGACATAGTGTAGGGATGGGTGGTGGTCAACAGGGAAGAGTGCCCATGCCCGAAAAGCCCAAGTCCCCCTTTTTTAAGCTCCATCCATATTTCAAATGAGAATTTTCAGGAAAGAGCATTTTAGAAGAACATACCTGATTCATTACTAATGAGTAATAATGGCCCACTGAGAGAAAAACCACTTTCACCAGATTTGGTCTCAGGGCCAGCTCTAGACCCTTTGGCAGTGCCTCTCTGCCAGGTTTCCTAGGCAAGATTCCCGACTCACCCTCCCTCCATCCCATGCCCCAACAGAAGCCATGTATTTAGGGGACCAAGGGTAGATTGAGGGACCCTAGGGTTTTTTTTCCATCTGGCCCTAACTTGCTAAGGGACCTTGGTTAATTATACTTCTCTCCTTTCTTTCATTCTACCTCTGGAGCTAAGAATAATGAAGATAATTAATTTCATTTTTCCATTAAGTGTGTTGTAAACATACACAAATTCGCTATGTAAACATAATAGTTCTGACAAATACCTTAAAAATAAGGATGATTATCTGAACAGTAATCATTCTTAGTATTGAATTTTTCCTTACAATGTTAAAATTCCCACCAATGACCTGGCCTTTTACTTTCTTTCTTAATTTCTTTCTTTTTTTTTTTTTTTTTTTTAATACTATATAGTTTTCAGTAATCATTTTCTGGGCTAAAGAGTCTGGCTATAAAATCTAGTCCTGGATAGTAACATGTGAGATAAAGCATTGGCCTGGGTACAATCGCTTCAATTGCTTTAGCACAGACTTTCCCCTCAAATTGTCTTTTCTTAAATTATGGGAAACTGCATTCCACCCTGATTCTTCTCATGGGTCTAGTATAGTTTCAGAACAGCTTTGATTTTGTTTTTTTTTTAATTGACAGGTGATTTTTACCATAGGTTATGGTCTTCTGAATCTTATGAAACTCATGAATTCATAAAAATTTATGAATACAGATTTAATCAATAGATCACCAAGGCTTGAAAAATGTTTGACAGGCCAAAATAGCTCTCCAGGAGCAGTTCCTGCCCATTAACTGCATATTATAAGCTGCATATCAAAATGTGAGCCCATTGGCAGCTGAACATGTATTTTCAGAAATTGATTGAATGTGAATTTACCCACTAGAGCAGAAAGACTCCAAAAGGACTCTTCTAGCCTGCTGAAAGCGTGGCATATTTTAAAGACTTAGCTAAGTTATATACTTACTTTCTCTGAGGGTTGTAGAAGAATTTTGTTCTTAGTGTCATGGGGAAAATTTTCCAGATATGCATAGTTAGGTGAACATCCAGAAAGGTTGGAAAAGCCATCTGAAATGCTGGTCATAAATGGAACGGAATACAAAAGGATAGGAGCAGGTGAGCCTGTTTTTAATTAGAATGTCATTCACCATAGGAGGGTGACATGGTGTCAAGACAGACAAAAGGCAAAAGCGGGATCCTGTGTGATTAGTTTCTTTATGTGGTTCCTAAACAGTTTGCTGTGCACTGCAGGATAACAGCTAGCAGAGCGATGTTGTAGTTAGAACCACTTAACTAGCATAATAACCCCTGGTAGGGTACTTAACTCTCTAGGACTCAGTTTTCTCATCTGTAATGTGGGAGAGGAAGATAGAAGATTACTCTTAAAAAGCTATGCACCAACCAAAAAATACAGGAGTTCAAAATACAATACCACCTCTAATAATGTCACATAACATATATCTAGGAATAAATGTAACAAAAGATGTGTAATTTCTAGGGAAAATTGATACAATGCACAAGTAAAGACAATCCAAAAGAATGTCTTAACAAAGTATTAGAAGTAAAGGGAGAATTTACCAAGGAGTCAGATAGAAGATCAACAAAGCAATAGCATTGCTAGACATAAGCAAAAAACAGCCAGTAAATGTAGCTAAAAAGATGATACTACTATAATAGCATTATAAAAATCATGTCTGTTGGACTAAATCTAACAAAAACTGACAGTATTTCTACGGGGAATGTTATGACACTTAATTGAAAAACATTTAAAAACACCCAATAAATGATGAAATGTGTCATATGCATGAACAGGAAGATTTAGTAGCAAAAGGATATCAATTCTCCTGCAGACTGATCATTCCATTCAATTGAGTTCTAGTCAAAGGCACAGTGCACTCTTTAGGGATCTTGATTCTACAGTAAAGAACGAAGGGCCAAAATTCTGAAAAAATGATAGGAGAGCAGGGGCTTGTCCTATCAAATATCAGGAGTGATTATAAACCTGCACTATTTAACAGTGTAGTACAGAAATGCACTAGAGTCCAGAAAGAGAATGACACACAGGACTGTAATATAAAACAGATATAGTAAGCCAGATCAGTGGAAACAGTAGGAACTATTTTAAGTATAGACCTGCACAAAATGATTATTCATATGGATAAAAAAAGAACTTACAGTGCTCCCTCACGCTGTACACAGAGATTAACTTCCGGCAAATCAAACACTGAAATTTTACAACTCTTTGTAGCATATAGGTGAATATTTTTAGATATTGGGAAAAGAGAGAAGTTTTTTAACTAGAAACAAAAGTGCTAACTATAAAGAGAATATTGCCAAACTTGACTAATTAAAATTAAATTTATATTCCCCCAAACACACCAGAAAAACAGAAAACAGACAAGTTACAAATTGGAAACAGATATTTGAAATACATATAACTAAAAATAACAAAGAAAATATAAAAAATGTCTGCAGATCAAGAAGAAAAAATAGCCCAGTAGAAGAATGAACAAGAGGTGGTAATAGGAATTTCAAAAGAGAAACCTATAGGGCCAATAAATATAAAAAGCGATAATCACTTTTTTAGGCATCAAGGAAAGCAAAAAAGACTACATACCGTATCATACTAATTCAACTGGCAGAAATCTAAAAGTCGGAAAGTACCAAATGTTGGAGAGGAAATGGATCTGCAGAAGGTTCTTTGCTGATAAAAGAGCCAACTGGAACAAACCACTTTGGGAAAGAATTTGGCATTTTCCTGTGAGGATGAATGGTTCTATACCCTAACCATTCCACTCCTAGATACCTCTCCAAGAGAAACTTTCATTATGTACCACAAAGGACATGCCCAAGAAAATTCATAGCAACAGTATTTGTAATAGCAAAAATATTGAAACAAGACAAATGTCTGTCAACAGGGTAGTATAACCTGCGATACACTTCCTCTATGGAGTATAGACATGAACTGTTGCTGCATGCAATGGTACTGATGGGTCTTAGCAGTCCACTGTTGAGTAGGAAGGAAAGTAAGTCCCACAAAGGGAAAGTCTTAACTCTCTTTTCATAAGTTTTTAAAAAACAACTAAATATACTTTGTAGTAATATATCAAATTATATCAAGAAATTCAAGGAAATGAGAAATAAAACCCAGGGAGATGGGAGACTCAAGGACAGGGTAAAGGAGGAATACATACATAATTCTTAATTATCAGTGTTCCAATCCTTGTGTTGAATGGTGAGTCAGTTGATGCATAAGCAATAAAACAAAAATGAAAAATGAATGAATACAAAAGAGGTAAGAGGGTAGAAAAATTACATGTCAACAAAGTCTACATTCTTAGGAGATCTTACGCATCCACAATATCTTAGATATGCCAAAGTAGTAATTTTCATTAATTATAAAAATAATAATTATTGGGCACCTGGGTGACTTAGTGGTTTAAAGCCTCTGCCCTCAGCTCAGGTCATGATCTCAGGATCCTGGGATCGAGGCCCTCATCGGGCTCTCTGCTGGGCAGGGAGCCTGCTTCCTCCTCTCTCTCTGTCAAATAAATAAATAAAATCTTTTTTTAAAAAAAGATTAAAAAATGATAATTATTATTATTTTCTGAAATTATGATAGCATTTTCAGAAGAAAAACCCTAGCCAATTTCACACTTTTTCAATGCCAGCAATTATTTGAAGTTTGAAACATTAAAATAAATGTGCCTGACATGAAATAGGCATTTTTTTTTTTGGCCAAATTCGCCAGTGTGGAATTTTGAAGCTATTCATTCTAATCAAGAGCCAGGAGCTCTTTCTTTGTAGTTCATCACTATTTCAGAAGATAATACCTTAGAACTCTTAGCTGTCTTTTAAAAATTCTCTCTTAGAGGGTACTCACAGTAATACTAGGAAATAGGCTGTTGGAAGTCTGCACATTGTATTTGATAACCCATGTAGAAAAATAGAGAAACTTTAAAATATTAATTGAGGGGAAATTTTCTGAAGTTTTTCAGCCTTGATGAATTTGAGTTTCCTTCCTTACTAGTGTCAGGTGATGTAAGGAAATACGGAAAATTCTGGGACCTTGCATTGAGGCTCTGACCTGTAAATTTAAAAAGGCCCCTAGAGGTAGAAGCAAGAACTGACTAAAATCCTCTGCCCCAGATCACAGGTATCTATCCTGAGCACATTCCTGATCCATATTTCAATCAACAATGCAACGTAGCCATGGAAATTTGCATTTCAGAGTACACTTAGCCATGCAATATTCATTTTTATTATTGCTGTGGTAAAGTGCAGAGTGCCCCCGTGTTCACAGCCAACTGCTCTGAAAGATGAATGACTCAGGGAAACTCTTCAAGAAGTTGTTGCCGGCCTCCTCGATATTTCCACAATATCCTTAAAGAAAGAGGAAATTGTTCATTAAGACATTCAACTATTGTCTGTGTAGAAACACAGAAAACCAATTTTATTTCTTAATAAGCAATGCAGAAGGAAAGGAAAACTGTCTTTGTTAAGATTGGTCATCTTGGGGGTTGAGCATCTGTAGGTTCCATCTTGATAGAACAAAACCATGAGGTTTCTTAAATTCCTCTGGGTTTTGTTTGTTTGTTTGTTTGTTTAATATGTTATTTATTTATTTAACAGACAGAGACACAGAGAGAGGGAACACAAGCAGGGGGAGTGGGAAAGGGAGAAACAGGCTTCCTGTGGAGCAGGGAGCCCGATATGGGGCTCAATTCCAGGACCCTGGGATCATGACCTGAGCCAAAGGCAGATGCTTAATGACTGAGCCATCCAGGCACCCCCTAAATTCTTCTGCTAAACTAAAATTTTTACTATGTCAACTATTACTTAAAGTGGGTCACTGGCTAAGCTAATAACTTCCCTTCCTTCTCTTTCACTGAATTTTCTTTATCATTGTATTATATGTTATAATGGAACTTTACCTGTTTCTGAAAAGCAAACCATCCTTTGAAACTCTGAAAGAAGCCCACAACTGTGTTTATAGGAAGATGACTTATATCTCTGACCATGTTTTGTTCTTCACTAGATGCATTAATAAAAATGCAACACTGTGTGGCTCTTATAGTAACAATAGGGCATCCCTTTGTTTTATGCCCCATACCTAAAGTGCATTTCCTCACTATTATCTTGAGCTACTCTTGAAAGAAAACATTATCAAAGAGCTATTTTACAAAGAATAAATAATGGGGTTTTCATGCACTTTGAAATGATGTTGCTTTAACACAAAGGGAGAGAGACTTTTTCAGCTGGCAGAGAAGAAAGCACCCATGATCTTTAACTACTGGATGTATTTATTCCTACTAATGTGTGTTCATGTCTTGCCTCCTATTTGCCCGATTAGGATGATTCTTCCCCCGACTCAGAGATCTGGATTCAGTTAAGTTCTCTGCCCCTGTATGGTACTCTCTTAAGAGTGTCAGGACCTGAGGTGGAAGAACTCTCAGAGGTTTCCAATTTCACAATGGAAGACATCAACAATCAGAAAATTAGGTATATATCCACTTTGTATTACTTGACAGAGTTTTTTAAAATTGTATTAAAATATTTAAGCAGCTAACCAGTAGCTCCCTTGAAAGATTATTTTGCCCCATTTTTAAACAGAGATGCAGCCATCTTACCTGGCTTGTCCTGTAGGTCATTCATTTGATTCTTGTCCTCACTTCTGTAGGTACTCAGCTGTATATGAGACTGATGGTAATCTGGTTACTGATGGCTTCCATTTCTCTGTCTTCGATACGGACCACAACCATCTAGACAATCAGATGTTTACCATCATGATCACTCCTGTTGAGAGTCCACCTCCCGTCATTGCTTTTGCTGACCTTATCACGGTAAACAGTTCTCAGATCGATGAATGGCAAGTGCTGTGGAGAGATGGAATCCATTCTGATGTAAATACAGGATTTCTACTGGAACCCGGTGCTAAGTTCTTCCTCCAAAGTATCTGGGCAGTTGTCTCAAGATATGCATGGTTTTCAATTATGAGCTTTTCAAAAGTATGAAAAAATATATGCAGAAGATCAAATAACTACATTTACATTAGTGAAAAATACTTAGTGCTAGATACAAATGTTAGATGTGTGTACTGTTTTGTATACTATGCTAGGTGTGTATAGTAGTGGGAGTAAAATTATAAATGGGATATATCTTTTAGGAGTTAAAAATCTAATGTTTCCAAGAACATATGGGGATATGGACAATGTCCGCAGGTCACTTCCTAAGCCGATGCTGATCACTGTAAAGATTATTTACAGTTCCTTGGTGGGGAAAGAGGGGGTCATATGATATGCCCCATTCATGAGGTTACCCAGACCTGAGTTCAAGTGCTGGTTCAGCTGAAGTTCAAGCTGAGTGACCCTGGACCAATGATACAATCTTTCTTAACCTCAATTTCCTCATCTTTAAAATATAACTATTTCTGTTACCTAAAGGATTGCTCTGATAATTAACAAAATACATTTTAAATACATTTTAAAAGCCCCTAGTACATACTGACACATGGTAAGAATTCCATAAAGGATAATTCAGTCTCTTTGTCTTGCACTGTGTACATACCACAAGCCAAAAACTCAAGAGTTTTTCTGGTTTTGTCAAGCAACTAAAAATCAATAAAACTGAGTTGTTTCTAAATGGTTTTGATATTCCATACCTTGGGGAACCCATTTGGATCTTCTCCATCCCCAGAATCAGGATGACCTTCCTCTTTGTACCTTGTTAGCTCTTCCTACATTTGGTCAAGCATTGTTCAGAGTAAAATGGCTTGGGCTGTCCAGCAGGCTAGCAAAAAACACTAGGATCAGATCACACAGTTAGCATGCAAAGCAGGGCCCGAAAGGAATAAGTTAGCTCCAGCAAGTACTTTTACTTAGATGGATTTGTTTTGCTCCTAAAACAAGATAAGTTTCAGGTGTGGGGAGGGAACCCTTTCTTTCTGCACACCTCTCAGCATATACCATCAGGGGATGAGTTGGACTTTCATTCTGGGTGGGGGCACCCACGGGATGTCCTAGAGAGGACTGGACAGATCATCCTGGGGCAGCAGGCTTTGGAATGTTGATAGGGAAGGAAGGCAGCCTTCCTGCCACGCAGCTGTGCAGAGGTGTGTGATTAGAGTGGGCCAGAGCTGCTTTATAACCAGATCCATCACCAAGGAAGCACAACTTTGAAGGGAGACGCAGGAGTCGTGGTGTCTGAATGTAGCTTTGAGAGGTGCTGAAAGATTGCCCGGCTTCAACAGCATGCACATTCTTCATCTCGTCTGCCTCTTCAAAGCAATGGAATTGGTGCTGGAAGGTCACCCCAGGCAGCACTTTTCAATTCAGTTCTTTTTACTGCAGTTCTGTGCAACTGCCTAAGGACTGTACAATCTTTTCTTTCGTAGGTTGACGAGGGAGGGAGAGCCCCACTCTCATTCCACCATTTCTTTGCTGCTGATGATCAGGACAACCTCCACAGAGATGCCATCATTAAGCTAAGTGCTCTGCCCAAATATGGCTGCATCGAGAACAGGGGAACAGGTACGAGCAGTGGCCGGGCTATAGCATCGTTCCTGACCCGGGTGGGGAGGGGCAGCTGCCTCCAGGCAAACCTGGATGTGGAGGGCCAAAGAGGAACCAATCCATTTCAAAGAAAGGGCATTAAGGAAGGTTTCAGTCACTCAGAAAGCTACTGAGTGTTTTCTTTGTGTCAGGCACAGGGATATAACATTAAACAAAACGAATAGAACCCCCTACCTTCATGTTGCCTTAGATCCGGGTGTGGGAGGCAGGTAAGAAGCCTAACAAAGGAGAAGATCCTGTGAGATATTAGGAGGTACATCAGTGCTATGAGAAGAAGTAGAGCAGGGTAGGGGATCAGGAATGCCAGCCACAGGGAAAGGAAGGACTTATGGATGGCACTCAGGACTGAGTATCAAGGAAATAAAAATGCCTGTGCTTCCATTGTGAGGCGGCTGCCGCTTACCCGAACCGCAGCTCATGGTTCAGCTCCTTTGAAGTGTATGACGTGAATTGAAATGCTTGCTTGTCTGTCTGTGACCCATCCTCAACATCCCTCCCCCTCCACCATCTGCCCTGGAACCCCACTGCCCTTGCTGCTTATCACAGGGAAGGAGAGGTGAGAAGGCGTGTCCTGTCATGGGCCCATGAGACCCTGGTGACTGGCAGTTGAGACAGCTCCTGGCGGGGTATACCAGGAGGCTGCCTCTGCAGTGAGCCCCCTGAGTGCCGGTGCTTGGTTCTAATTTGCGTGCAGCTAGCAGCTCCCACAGAGAGGCCCTTGACTGATGGTGTCTGCAGCCAGCATGGGGCCTGGGATTTGAGCCTAGTTACCTGAAATCCATTTAGCAGGGGCCGCGTTTTCCTCCAGAAAACCACGGGTCCTTTCCCCTATCTTGCCTTTCATTGCATGCACTCAGATTTGTTTGTTGCCGAATTAGATTTATCTCAACAAATGTTTGTGCCAGAGACAAAGGATGTAAAGATGAGTGAGACATAGCCCCGGCCTTGAATGGGAGACAGAGAGGAAGACCGATAAATGACAATAAATTAAAAATGCTTGGACAGGGAGAGTAGCAAACAAACCCTGAGAAAGTACGTAGAGCAAAGCAGTGAATTCTGCTTGAGAAGGCTGGAAAGGCTGAGGAAGGTGACGTTTGTGTTGGAACTTGAAGGGTGAGTGGAAGTCTCACTGTGGGCAGAAGGAAGAACATGGGCAAAGGTGGGGACTCATGAAAAGGTAGTTGCCCCCCACCTCTACTTATTTTATTTCCGGGGGGGGGGGTTATTAAGCCTCCCCAACATGGTTTGACATTAACCTGGAATGCCTGCATGGGAGTATTTCGTGGGCCCAGAAGTCAAATTTCTGGCAAGCTCCAGCTCTCTAAACAGTGATTCTCAAACTTTAATGTGTGTAAGACTCAACTGGAGGGCTCGTGAAAGCAGTTTCCTGAGCAGCAACCCCAGAGCTCCCCTATGCAGAGGCTGGGGAGGCCCATGCATTTGCATTTTTCCCCCAGCTCATAGGTAATGCCCCAGCTGATGGCCTGGGGAGCAGATTTAGAGAATCGCTCTATGTCAGTATAAGCCTGGAAGTAAGGAAAACACGTTCAGGGGGCTGGAGGCAAGGAGGTGCAAATAATTATCCCGAGACGGTTTAAGGACTCCAGCCCTCGCTCCATGGGTGTGCAGCACCGAGCCTGTTTTATGCATATGAAACTAGCTATCTAGATAGAGAATCCAGCAGATTAGCTTAATGCCCTTTTAAATATATTACAAGGAGCAGCTTTAACTTTTACCAGCAAGCCAGGAAGAAACAGAATGATTATATTGTGAGGTATAAAAGTCCAACAGCATGGACTCTACATTCATTTAGGACTAGCAGAAGCAGAGCAGACCCACCTTGATTACCTCGGGGGCACACACCACCATGTTCCAGCACAACTCAGTAATGGATGTTTGTAATGGTAGCCTGCATGCATCAAGAACATTTAATTTGCACATAGTGCATTCTGTTTAAGAAGGGACAGAAGCACATTAATGAGAATGATTTACGTGAAAAAATAGAAGGTGCGATTTTAAAACTGGGAAGGTTGGTGCTTAAAGCTTCAGTGACAGATTCACTTCTTGAATGGCATATTTCCCAATGACAGAAGATAAGTCATTTCTCTATGTGAGTATATTTTTAGGCATCATTTAGATTGTTTAGGCTCTTTCTGACCCAAGTCAAGAAGCCACATTCCTCATATTTATAACGATCAATGTAAAGGGAAAAATAAAAATTTGAAGGAATTACAGCACTTCCTTCTGGAAACACTGAACTGTGTGTGCTAGGGATTATCAGGTCACACAAGTCACTCAGACTCCTCCATCCTCCTGGAGTCAAGAAGAACCAAACCCAACGGGTAAAATCTAAGACAGTTCATGTCATTGAAGAAAAAACAGTTGTCCTGAGTTCTTATTTCAAACAAATTGTAAGTAACACTTTTTCAGTCCTAGTCTTTCTGTTTGAAGGCTAACCCAAAAAATGACATTGTCTACAATTCAGGAAGTCAGTAGCCTTTTGATTTATTCCCTGATCTTTGCAAAGGGCCATAGAAGAAACAAAGAGACAGCCTTTGTTGCGTTCAGACCTTCTATATATACTTTTGTTGCTATGTATCCAGGGGATGTTTAAAGACACAGGGGTTTCTTTTTCTTGTTTCTTTAGAGGAAAAAGTGGTAACAATTTAAAATCAATCAATTAGAGAGACTGAGACCAAAGAAAAGACAAACCATCCATCATTTAGACAGCATTTACTCTTCCCCTTGGCCTTTTCCAGTGTTTGGTTGGGGGTTGAGATGAAAAGAAGAGTTAACCAGAACAAGCTCTATCTCTGGAGCTCAGGATGAAACTTGAGCAGCTCAGTGCTTGAATGGTACCTGAGCTGTTGATGGTACCCGAGCATTGTAGTAGACTTGGTGTGCCATTCCAGGGGCTGAGCTCTGACCCATGGGGAGCTTTCCTTAAGGAACTGAGGTCAAATGAAAACACCCTTATTGAGATGTCTCTTAGATAAAGTATACAGTTAATCTTTTCTCACATAGAGAAGGAGGCTTCCTGGGGCACCTGGGTGGCTCAGGTCATAATCCCGGGGTCCTGGGATGGAGCCCCACATTAGGCTCTCTGCTTGGCAGGTAGCCTGCTTCTCCCTCTGATTCCCCTTGCTGGTGTTCCATCTCTCGCTGTTTCTCTGTCTGTCAAATAAATAAATAAAATCTTTAAAAAAAAGAAGAAGAGGAAGAAGGAGGAGGCTTCCTCTTGCATGGTGTGCTAGGCAGGGTGGTTTTGAAATTGACCAAATCTTAAGGTAGAACCCTTGTATTTGGGTTGTTCACAGATTTTTAACAAAACAACCACTGATTCTTTTGTTGCTGTTCTTGCTGTATAAAATAGCATTCTGAGTGCTTTCATGCATATTATCTCATTTTATTCCCTGTGAAAACAGCCTGGCAGGTGTAACCATGTATAGATGAAAAATACTGGAGAAATTGGGATTTGGCCCCAAGTATTCCATTTCTAGTCATGCTCTTTCCATTCTTCATTGTTATCTTCTAACGTATTTTTGTCTTTTGTGGATAATACTGTTATGTTTTTTAGTTCAACCTAGTAAGCAAGAATTGATGGATCAAGGTAAAATTTCTCTCTTGATGTTGACGCAGGTGATCGTTTTGGCCCTGGAATCACCGGTGACCTAGAGGCATCATTCCCTATTCAAGATGTCCTGGAAAACTACATTTACTATTCTCAGAGTGTTCATGAAAGCATTGAGCCAACACATGACATTTTTAGTTTTTATGTAAGTGATGGAAACAGTCGTTCAGAAATCCACAGCATCAATATCACCATCGAGGTAAAGACTTTGACATTGGAAGAGTGGGCCTTTGACAGAACTATCCCACCATTAGCTAGCTTTCTATGAACTCAAAAGCAAAGAAGATTGCATTTGACCTTCAGTTTTCGAAGTCAATTTAAAAAATATAACCCTGACCTTTAGGAAACTTGCAGAATTAAGGCTGGCATTTGGAGATGGTCTGACTTGGAAATCTGAATTTCCACTTCAGGGTAAAATGTGGTCATTCTGTGTGAAAACAGTTTGTGAGGGTCAGACAGAGAAACCCTGTCAGTCTCATATTTAGCTGAAAACTTGCATATGTCTGTTTTCCCCTGAAATTATTGTATTTAGTTACATGCATACTTGCCTTTTCTTATATTTTTGATGCATTTATTTGTTAAATTATAACATCAAAGAAATGTGTTCCTTGATGCTGTATTTATTCCCTTGCTCTCCAACCCAGGCAGAGAGAGATAAAAGGTAAAACTCAGAAAGGAACACCCTCTGCCCTGGGAAAAGACACCTTCAGAGGTAGTAGAGGGGGGCAGCACGGGGTCAGGGAGACAGTTTTAGAAATCCATGCCTTTAAATATGGTGTCCTCCTCCAGTGCTATGATACTCTTGGGATTTTCTAAGACAGTTTTGATTTCAAACAATGTGCTCTTTTGTCTTCAAAATATACTGATACCTCTCTAAACACATGTCCAGACTTTTGGTCCAAAAAACCTGGTCACCTGTGGAAAATACCTTGAAGATTTCTGTAGAATGTCAGTTTCCTTTCAAGGGTACATTTTTGCTTGTGTGACTTGCTCTTCTTTCAAACGAACCCTTTTGACTGGGAGTACTATTTTGATAGTGAATGTCGGTGTAACAATGTTACTTTTGCTGACTAAGGTGCAGTTTTCTTCTTCTTAAACCAATATCTGTGTGAGACCTGATATTTTATGCTTTAATCAGAGGAAGAACGATGAGCCTCCCAGGATGACCTTGCAGCCCCTTGGTGTGCAGCTAAGCTCCGGAGTGGTGATAAGCAATTCTTCTCTGAGCCTGCAAGACCTGGACACTCCAGATAATGAGCTGGTTTTTGTATTGACGAAAAAGCCTGACCACGGTAGGACCCAACTGCTATGGCAAGCTTCTTAATTGAGGTGCCCATTAGGTTTTTAGAATAAACGCATAGATTTCTGTTGATTATTCCTTCATTTCGCCTGGGCATAGCCCATTCTTTGCATCAAGGTATAATCAGATTCACAGCTAGCCAATATTCTTTGGGGTCATGGTGAAACACCAGTTGCTCTAAAAAGCCTGAATCCTAGGTAATTGGTGTCTCTGAAATTCCGTTTCAGCTGTTTTCTTGCTCTGCGATATAACCTCTTGCAAGACAGGTTTGGAGCACTATTCTCAGAGTAGGCTTCATTGCTGGAGAGTCCTGGGCCATCTCATGCAAGGAACAGTGTGGCAGCCTTGTTATTAATGGTACAGAGTGTTCACTTTAGGTTAGAGGTGAGCTAGATGTTTTTATGAACTTGATCCTTTTGCAAGAAAAGCAGTTTTCCTGATTAAACCAAAGGTAAAAAACCACCATGGGAATCTTTTACCTACTTCTTTTCTAAGCACCATCCCTCTGGTATTAGCCAAAGCTCTGGAACTTTCATCCCCCAGGTGGTATCTTAGTGTACTGTTGATGGAAGGTCAATAGAAGAGTCTGTTGGTCATTGAATTTTATCTTCCTTCACTTTAACTTTCTTTAATGAAACACTTTAACTCTCCCATCATGATACAGAGGATCCTTGAAAACAGAAAACTTAAAAGAAAATGGGAAAATATGCTCCCACCCAAAGATGTCTCATGTCTTTCTGAATTTAAGAATACCCAGTGTTTGTAGCAACATGGACCAGATTGGAGGAGATTATGCAAGTGAAATAAGCCAAGCAGAGGAAGTCTAATATCATGTGGTTTTACTTACTTGTGGAGCACAAGGAGTGATATGGAGGACTGTTGGAGAATGAAAGGAAATGGGAAGTGGGGTAAATCAGGGAGGGAGATGAAACATGAGAGCCTTTGGACACAAAAATAAACTGAGGGTCTTAGAAGGGAGGGGGTGGGGGGATGGGTGAGCCCGGTGATGGGCACGGAGGGCACGTACTGCATGGAGTGCTGGGTGTGGAGCATAAACCATGAATCTTGGAACACTGAAAAAATAAAATAATGTAATAAAAAATAAAATAAAATAAAAAAGGAATTTAAAACTCAGTCCTTTCTCCCATCCCAGGTGCCCTAGAAGGAAAACAGCAGAAGAGTGCTATTTTCACTTTGCAGAAGGGGAAAATAAGGTGTAGTTAGTGCAGTGAGTTTGAGTTCATGGAGGGAAATTTGATTTCTAAGCCACTGTATTAGCACATTCATTGTGGCTCCTTAAGAGATTTTTGAACAGGAAGAGTTAGATCTTATCTCCTTTATTTGTAGATGAAGCCACAGAGCAGCACCCTGTGCTTCTATAGCATATTCTCAGTTGTTGGTCATTTATGTGTGTGTGTCCCCAGAAGCCTCTGAGGTGCTAGAAGGGCTACCCAGGCTCATGCTAGTTGACAACATCAGGCAATGCTTTGGTGCCATATACATTCTACCATTGTTTCTTTGTTTTTCTTTATTTTCTTTCTCAGGCCATCTAGTCTGGAGGCACACTGCTTCTGAACCTCTGGAGAACGGGAGGGTTCTAACTCAAGGCTCCTCCTTCACCTACCAGGATGTCCTGGCTGGGCTGGTCGGGTACATGCCTAGTGGACCCGGGGTGGCAGTGGATGAGTTTCGGTTCTCCCTCACGGATGGCCTCCACATGGACACAGGGAGGATGGAGATTTACATAGAGCTGCCTACACGTGGCTCCCCCAACTTGGCTATAAACCGAGGCCTACAGCTCTCAGCAGGTACCACGGGAATGGAAGAGAGTGGCTGTGGTCCCTCTGTCCTTATTCCTTCTTTGTGCATGTCCATGTTAGCTCTGTGAAAGGGGATTGAAGTAGGCATTCAGAACTCAGAGAGACCGGAGGTGGGGAGAGCTATTCTTTCAAGGACTCTAAGAGTTGTGAGTGACTAATGTAAATCTCTTAAATTCTTTGGATCAGATGCCTGCCTGTGAATTGGAGAAGAGATTGAGAAGAGTTTAGAGTGCTTCCAGGGCGCTCAAAACCTTAATTTATCCAGCTACTCACAGGGCCAGGTTTCTTAGAACATGGCCATTGCCCAGCCAACTCCTGGGAAAAAACAACAACAAAAGAAATCCAGCAGAATTTTCAAGATGTTTATTTAAAAAAAACAAAAGTGGGCAGGGAGCATGGGGGAGCAATTCAGAACCCATCACACACTAAAAGAGATTATAAAAATAACGGCGATTCACTAGATATGGTGTCCTAGGGTATAACATTTGCACGTTTGCCTCTATATAGGCAGCACCTGAAGGACCTGTGACATGTGTCAGTCTTGAAGTCAGTTGGCAGTAGGGAGTTACTTAATTAAGGAGTGGGCCGTTCCCCCCAGAACATCTGCACCCACTGGGGTCCTATTTGTTTATCTACTCTTAATTTCACATGGATCTTGTAGTGAAGACTATATGGCATAATGGTATTTGAAAATTTGGAGATTCTCAAAGGTCCTCATTATTGATCTGAGATTTAACCCTCCCCTATTTACAAGCCAGTAAGTTAGCCTGTTAGTGTTTCATGGGTGCCGAGAGAAAACATGAGACTCCTGGGTCAGAGACCAAATACTCTGTTACTCACAGCACTATGGGCAGCATTGCAATCAGCAAGTTTGCATCGCTTCCCTCTGCACTCCAAGCCTGGTGGAGGTGATGTTGATGGCCCTCCCCCATGGATGCCTTCACATGCAATGGGAGGCATTACAAAAGAAGATCCCTGAGCTTGGGGGAACTCCTAGGGCAATAAGCAAGCCTGTCTTTGTCCCAGAGGAAGATTATCACCTCATTCCTCATCCCTCATCCCTCGGGGCTGCTTGCTGAGAATGGCCTGGAGAAAGAATAGTTAGGTCTTGCATTGTTGGAATTACCAGCAAGAACACACAGGGGGCCCAAGGCCCAGCCAAAAGCTAGGATGTATTACACAGGAGTGACTAACATCTACTTTACCAGAATTTACTATTTTTAATATGAGCTGGACAGGAAAGCCGGGGGCAAGACCCCAAAAAGAAGTATTTGCCAATTGCTTGTGTCTTTCCTCCATCCCCAACAACCTGCATAGCCCCATAGGGCCCAACATTTAAAGACCCCTGCTTTATAATCTTATAAAAATTCATTTTAACTATTTGGTTTGAGATGGCAACAAGATATATTTATAAGTTTATGTAAATCTGTTGCTTATGATATAGTGAACCTCAAGACAGAAAGTAAGTTAGGTCCAAGAAGGTTTCACCAAGGATCTAGGAATTATTACATCAGTCTAGGAAGGGATAACTGCTAGGTCCCGGGGGTACACTGAGCATGGAGCAGGGAGAGTGAAAATGGATCAGCAGAGAAAATGGCTAAAATCTAAACCCGAGGGAGGATTGACAGATTGGGAAGTTGGGATCGTTTCACTTAGGGAAAGTAAAACATATGCAGCCAGAAACTGAGAAGGGCAAATACCTGGTATTCACTTAAAACCAGGCCATGTGAGATAATTTAGTCTTTTGTCTCCTGAAGTCACTTGACATCCTGTTCATAGGCAATGGTGGACAATGACCTCCTCTCTCCCGCTGTCTTCCAGGGTCTGTAGCACGCATCACAGAACAGCATTTGAGAGTGACAGATACTGATTCGGATGACCGTCAGGTGATGTACATCATGAAGGAGGACCCTGGCTCAGGGCGCCTGCAGATGGTGAAGAACGACAACCCCGAGCAAATCTCGGTGAAAGGCCCCATCCGGAGTTTCACCCAGGCTGACATCCGCCGAGGTCAGCCAGGTCTCTTGCCCCTGCGCAGACTTTGACAGAGTCCACCCACAGTAGTAAATGGGAGAGAAATGCCTGGTAACATATGGCAGTAAACTCCACTATTTGTTTTGAATAAGAGCTGAGTTATAGTTTCATTCACTCTTTCTTGTCTCCTCAAATTTTTGTTTAAAAAAAAAATCAATCTTTCTTGGCTAAAATGTGTTCGTGCTTTGACATAGCACTGATGAAATTTGGGGCTATTATGGAGAAAAGAAAAATCATTTTGACTTGCTCTGATGTTAAAAAAAGTGTGTGTGAGAGAGAAAAGGAAAAAAGTGAATTGGGATGGATTAAGGTGAAAATTATGCCTGCCTTAGGTGAACAATTTATATCTCTTTTCAGCTCCCCAAAGAGCACAAGTTAATGAACTAAGCAAAATGGAAGGGCATAAATCAGAGCTGCCTGGGGGAGATTACATGGCTCATCCCTCCTCCAGGAAATGCTGATGTAATGTAAAAGCATAAATGTTAAATGCTACGTAGTTTCTGTACAGTTCTTTCAGGGGTAAAAATAAATGGAAAAAAAGAAGTTACATAGGGTGGGTAAAAAGTAATCCGAAGTCATGGGACGAGGTGCAACTCCATTTAGAGGTGGAAATACAGCCCCAAGGAGCAGAAATAAGGGTCTTGTCCTTGTGCTACTCAAAATGGGTAGCAGCTGAATTCTCACTGGAACTGTCTATACTTTACTAAAGGGGCTAGAATAGAAAAAGGGATAATAGTTTCTTAATTATTCTTTGCCTCAGTATCTCTTTTGTAAAAATGAGACTGGGTACCTCTCTCCAGATGTTGGGTTATATTTACATTGCGAGGTGCCCGGAAGTGATGCTTGGGCTGAACAAAATGTAAGAGTTTGTGGTTCTCTCTGTGGATCTTTTGGACTAATCTGTAGTCTATCTGTTAATTTGTCAGTGTTGTATCAAAGCCTTCAAGCTGCACCGGGGAATGGGAGTGAGGAGCTCTGGGAGGATAAGGGCTGCAGCTCCGTGCCCCCAGCCCCATGGTGTGGGTGTATGGCCAAAGATGTGGGTGCCATCACTGTGCCTTTTCCATGTGATGACTCATGAGACTTCCTTCGAGTCTTTCACAAAAGCTGAGCCTCAACCATGAACAGTGCTACTTGAGATGATTTTATTATGAGAGTGTTTTTGATTATGAGGAAGTCAATAGTGGGAGGGGGAAAGGAGGAATTGAAAACTTTAGATTAAAATGTCTAAAGCAATGTCCAAGTGAGGAAGGTGTTAATTGATTCATTGGTGTGAATACCAATCAGATTTCTACTTCCCACTTCAGAAATAAGGGCAAAAAGCATTGATAGTGAATCTTGATTATCTTGTTCTTTTTTACAGGCCAAGTAGAATACAGACACGGGAAAGGAGAATCTGGCGGGAGCTTTGCTTTTAAATTTGATGTGGTCGATGGAGAAGGCAACACGCTGATTGGCCAGTCATTTTCCATCAATGTTTTGGGTAAGGGGGCATTAGGTTGCTAAAAATATTCCAGCAGTCCTGAGGTTATAGAGTGTACACTGTGCTTACTTTGAGTCTGGAGTCTTTACTTAATGCAGCTCCATGGGACTCTGGAATCCTATCCCTTCTGTCATGTGATGCTCTGGCTCCTTGGGGCACTCTTTGCAGGACAGGCGTAAGGATTATTCTGATTTTACTCCTGGGCCCCAGGCCCAGAATTGAAGAAAAGAAGCTGAAAGGATCCCCTTTCAAATCATATTTCTGATATTTTCAGAAGACAGTTCCCCACCAGTCATCACCACCAACAAAGGGCTGGTCTTGGATGAGAACTCACTGGAGAAAATCACCACTCTGCAACTCTCTGCCACTGACCAGGAGAGTAAGCCTACAGAATTGATCTATACTGTCACTAGACAGCCCGAGTTGGGTCACCTGGAACATACCACATCACCAGGTAAGCCTGTCCTCTCTTGCTTCATCAAACCAAAAGTTGGGATTTAGTAAGTGTTGGGGATAAGCCACACACCTAGAATCTGCCTTGGTTAGTATTTATTTTTGCATTGCTAATTTTGACCATTATAAACTGCCTTGTATCATATTTGGCACACAGTAGATGCTTAATAATTCCTTGCTGGAAGTCGAACAAACAATTGCAATTTTATGTAAGCAGTCTTGTCTCCGTGACCAGATTGTCAATTCCTTTGGGCAAACACTGCAAAACCATTCTTTTTTTTTTTTTTTTTTTTAAGATTTTATTTATTTATTTGACACAGAGAGAGATCAGAAGTAGGCAGAGAGGCAGGCAGAGAAAGAGGAGGAAGCAGGCTCCCTGCCGAGCAGAGAGCCCCATGCGGGCCTCCATCCCAGGACCCTGAGATCATGACCTGAGCTGAAGGCAGAGGCTTTACCCCACTGAGCCACCCAGGTGCCCCAAAACCGTTCTTTTAAAGTCTGAGCACCTGGCACAGTTATGACGCACTAAAAATGTAATTCAGGAAATAGCCAGTGAGCATGTATATTGGCCAAGATTCTAGGTGAGCTGCTGCTGACGGGCAAGAAAAGATAGAGGAGGTCCCAGCCTTACCCTCTAGTGTGCTCTATTGGACGAGATAAGGAACTTCTGCATATAACCATATATAAGGAAAGAATATGGCAGGTGTTTTAAGAACCATATAAACCTGGTGTCCCAGAAATTCAAAAATGGGAGAGGTGGCATTGGGTAGGAAGGTACACAGAGATGACATTTAAAAGTCCCTCCTTAGGGGGTTCTTGGGGGGCTCAGTCATTAAGCATCTGCCTTTGGCTTGGGTCATGGTCCCAGGGTCCTGGGATGAAGTCCCACATTGGGCTTCTTGCTCAGCGGGGAGTCTGCGTCTCCCTCTGCTTGCCAATCCCCCTGCTTGTGCTCTCACTCTCTTTTTCTCTCTCTGACAAATAAATAAAATCTTTTTTAAAAAGCCCTTGAAGGTAGAGTTTGAGCAGACAGAAATGCTGTTATTTTCAAAGATGGGAATAGCATGCGGGCACATTCAAAAAAATAATGAGTGGTTTAGCTAAAGCATATATTCTGAAATAGGAGTAGATGTGGCTCATGCGTAGACTGAGACTTCATGGAGCATCTTCAAAGCTGGGATAAGTAATTCCTATGTAATTCAATAGGCAATAGAGAGTCACTACAGAATTCTGAGCAGGGAAGGAAAGTGACATTGATCCAGTGCTAACAGATGGACAGAAAGAAAAGTGAGAGGAGGAAGTGACAGTGGGTCAGAAGTCTTTCATTTGGTGCAGTAGTAGGTAGTGAGGCTTCCCCTGGAGGAGCGTGGGTATAGGAAGATGAGAACCATGTAAGAGATCATACCTGGCACCCAGTAAACTGTATTCAATTGACAACAGTCAGTGGAAGAGTAGGAAGGGAGGGAGGGATTTCAGGGGGACAACCTACAGAACTTGGCAGCTGAATGGATGTGAAGCACAGGAGACACTTGCCGAATGAACCATCTAAAGGCAGAGTTGTCATTGTCATAGAGGCACCGATGGTTTGCTGAATTAGATCATCACTTGCTTCCTTTGGATTTCAGGTTACAGATCCTTCATTCCTTCAACCAGGGGGATAACAGAACAGGGGACATGCTTACCGGGATTCTACTCTCCCTCTAATATAGGGAGTCCAACCATAAGCAAACTAGCAAGCAGGTATATCGTATATCAACGGTTACAAGTATTTTAGATGAGAAATAAGAACATTCTAGGGTTCAGGGAGCAAGGGGGTGAAGGGAAAACCCCCCATTATGACACTTGACAATGCATCTGAGTGAAGAAGCCAGCCATGCTGACATTTTAAGGAAAGGGTGTTCCAGATGGAGGGATCTGTGGGTTTAACACTCTAAGGTGGGATTCCATTCCAGAGGCAGCAAGACCAGGGAATGAGCAGGGTGAATGAGAGGGAGATCTGTGGGGAGGTGGGCTTCGAGACATGTAGGGTTGTCTGGCAGAGGAGGTGAGGGGGGCTGACTATGGTGATGGTGAGAGTGGTGAGAGTGATGGTGGGCTGGGAAGTGTCATGAGTGTTTGGTGGGAGGGTGTGGGGAAGGGTGGAGAGATTGGCCAAAATCCCTAATGGAAATGGAGTTTTGTCCTGAAGTTCCTGGAGGAAGAATGCAGATCAGCACTCCTAAGACCTTGGCTGCAGGAGATATTTGATAACTAATTCATGAGCTAATTGCTTCTGCCAGAATCCTGTCAGGTTGCTGATTGTATCTCTGGGAAGATGAAAGGGCAGACTCTTGGCTGCTGTGTGGGGCGGCTGCAGCCACACTCTGCTGAGCTTTACAAGCACCCACGGCACTGCCGGTTGCCTAGCACTGGTCCTTTGCAGCTCTCATTCTTCTTTGACGGGGGCTGTGTTAAGAGTTCAGTGTGAGGCTGCTTTAATTACTACTTTGCTGTTTTGACAATCTCAGCCTTCACTGGACTTAAATTCTGGCTGCCAAGACCAAGACCAAGGCTGCTTAGAGTGAGGACTTGTAGGTGATCACATTTCTTCCTTATCTTGGGAAAGCACCCTCCAAAACTAGAGGGAGGGCTCCCCTTTCCTGGGACACTACCCTTTGCCTGCCGTTTGCCATGAGGCCTGACTTCCTAACCCACCTGACTCATGCCCCTACTAGTTTTTCTGAGGCCACCACTTTCCAGTAACTGCCCATGGCCCAGATCGGAGGATCCAGTCCCTTCTCCTTTACTCTTGGAGACTGCCCCTCCAACCCCATTCTGCATTCTTCCTGTAGCACTTGGCTAGAATTCTCACCTTCCCTGTCTGCCCTAAGTGAGAATATTTTCATGAACTCAATTCTTCTTAGATGGGAAAAGTGTCCCTTTAGACGTAATGCACGTTGGTTGACCTCTTGCATTCCTTTCCTAAGATAGCTGGTAGAGCTCAGAGAAACGGCCTCGCACCTCACTGTGTCGCCTCAGTGGGTGAGGATGGGTGGAACAGGAGCTGGGTGGGCTGGCCTGTGCTCTGTGGTGCAGGCCCTGAGCTATTCTGGGAACGCCTGGGTTTATCCGTTTCAACCAGTGCTTTCAGATACCCTCTGGCTGGTTGCCTCTGAAGTGGACTCCCTCAGATACTGTCTGTCTGAGTCAGTGGATCGTAATTAATTGTTCTTTGTAGTTAGACAGGAAAGGTGTGAAGATCCTATTTTCTTAGCCTGAGGAGATGTAGGGAGCCATATGCCTATGCAAACTACACAGAAAGCAAGCCCGAGCCTGCTGCCTCTAGGCAGTCACGTGAGAGTCTAGGCCCTGCGTGTGCCCTTTTCAACGTTGAGAGGCCACCACCTCATGTCAGGGACCCTGAAGACCATTTTTTCCTGACATCAAAGTAAGGAGTTATATTATTAGGATAGAAGCTGTGCCTCTGAAACAAAGAGACTCAAAGTTGCGGTGCCTTTAACAAGTTCATTTTCTCTCACAGAAAAATCCAGAGGCAGGTGGCTCTGATGGCCTAGAGTGCCTCAGTGATCCCCACTATGAGACTCTCATCTCTGGTCCAAGGTGGTGACTGTGATTGTCATTCCCCAGTCATCAATAAGGGACAAAGGCCAGGGGAGCCTTTGTTATGTCAGGAAGATTACATATCAGTTTTGAGATCACCTCCCTGTGGCAGGAGAGGAGTCAGACAATGCTGTAAGGTGGCTGGGAAGGGTGGGCCCTAACTAGGCATCCAGTTGCCTAGCTAACACTTAGAAGCTGTGTTTTAAAGTCAGGGAGGAGGATAGCCATCTCCAGCACACCAGTTCTCACCTTCACCACGCATTCACCAAGTCGCTCCTGCAGGAGAGGATTTGCTTTGGAAGCAGGAGACCTGCAAACACGCGTGCAAATGTGTTTCTTTAGCCGAGACAGCAACATGACCGGATGGTGGGAGTCACCACATGGGAGGCCCACCTGAGAGAGGCGGGGAGTGAGTCAGAAAGGACTTCCTGCAGATGATGCTTTAGCAAAGGTGTTCCTCTGCCTCTCAGGGTGGTGACACCAACCAAAACAGGATACACCTATTGCTTTCCTTTGGATTCTCCCCAAAAGGAGAGAGATAGGAGTGTGCTGGGACTGCCATAACAATGATTGAGCAGGGTAACAAGGAAATGTGTTGTCTCACAGATCTGGAGCTGGAAGTCAGAGATCTTGGTGTCAGCAGTGTTGAGAGCCCCTCTGAGGGCAATTGGGGAGAAACTGTCCCAGGCCTCTCTGCTTGGCTTTATAGAGTTGACCGTCCTCGTGCTCTTTTTTTTTTTTTTTTTTTTTTTTGAGTTTCAAAGATTCTTTTTTTTTTTTCATTTTTTCATTTTTTTTTAATTGTTACTAAATTTTTTTTCCAGTGTTTCAAGATTCATTCCCCATTCCCCACACCCAGTGCTCCACACTTTAGGTGTCCCCAGTACCCACCACCAGGCTCTCCCATCCCTCCACCCCCCTCCCTCCAAGTCCCTCAGTTTGTTTCTGTGTCCGAAGTCTCTGTTGTTTCGTTTCCCTCCCTTGATTACCCTAGTTCCCATTTACTTTCCTTCTCCCACT